>JANZXR010365230.1:0-19877 GCA_027575705.1 Erythroxylum echinodendron
AATATAACTTACTTTATTAACATTGAATTGTCTTATTAGATATTTGTAATTATAAATATCAAAATTTTCAATATTGAAAAATTTAAAATTAATTAAAGAATGTCAAATCATGTCCGTCGGTAAAACTATCATGACAACCACACTATTAGGTTATATTACGTCATGCATTTTTAAATTTTAGTGTAATACTCAATTGTCATTAACAACTACCCTCATTTGCATTTTAATTTTAATATCTCATTTTTAATTATGCATACGTCTAGAGTTTTTAATCCCTCTATAATTTTAAGTTTATATGTATTATATTCTTTTAAGTCTTTTATATGAGAAAGAATTAAAAGAATATAATACATATAAACTTCTAAGTTGTGATAGATGATGCAAGTCATATAATATTCTCTTTCGAAAATTTTCATGATTAGGAGGTCTTCTTTTATGACTTTGATTCTTAGCATATGAATTGGTAGATGATATGCTTATTTACCCTTATGATAATTGGGACACATGTAATGGCTTTTATAAAATGTGATGCTAATGTGATGCTATAATGATAGTGAGATTGGTGATATTCTTCCATCCTATTTTACGATGACCTTATATGAAAATTTTGTCTATTTTTGCTTTACTGTCATATACTCTAAGTCTAGAATTGTAACAATGCATAAAATTTTTCTTTTGTTGAGAATTGAATGATGATGTATAAGCATTCAAGTTTAAATGCATATAATTGGATGTGTATATACTCCTTTGATAATTTAGGCAATAACTCATCTTGTAAATACTTACCCTTTACAAAAAGTGTCTTGTAATTAGAGATTCATTTTTATAAGTAAAACGAATTATATTTTTATTTATCATTATAACTCATTTAGGCTCTAAGTATGTTATTCAAAATTTCACTACCTATAATGAATTTAGATAATGATTATTTGAGTTTATTGATTTCCCTATTTGTAGCCTTATTTATTTATATCAAATGTTGTCATTATTGTTGACAAGAACCACACTTTTAAATTCTATCATATAATGCATATCACATTTATATTTCCCAATGTTATATTAAATATTTTATATTCTTTTTCGCAGGCCCGATATTGTGTTAGAGAGCATCACTCATCTTTCTTCGTTGTAATCTGAAGTTGTTCATCCATCCAGGTTAGTCATCCAACTAATATTTACCATATGTATTGCTTTAACAATATGATTATGATACCTTTGGATTTTGTGTGAATGCAAAGGAGGTCTTCATTTTGTTTTGTTGTTTAAAATATTCTTATAATCATTGATGAGTTTTTATTTTTTCCTTTAATAGTCTAAGTATTTACTGTATATGGAATTAGTTTGAGTTACTTGTCATAACTTCGATGGACTAAAGCTTAATATTTAATTTCAGGTTGAAATATGGCACCAAAGAGAAGACAAAATATGATGCGACCAAGATTCAAACTGTGATTCGGAGGTACTTACGGTACAGGTGTGACGGTATGACATTCGTCAACAATCATTGTAGAGTCATCCGCCGCCTCCAAATTAATAGTGTACTCTTAGTCATTTTATTAGAATTACCAAAAATTATTATGTAAACTTTTTATTATCAATTAAGATATTTTCAACTTTATATCATCAATCAAAATTTATGTTTAAAAAGTTAAATTTATACTATTACATTAATAGCTATTTAATTTATGCATCAATTATAACATCATGAAATAAAATTTATTGATGATATTGACAGTAAATTATAAAAAAAGTTCTCTGATTATTTTACTGATGGAAATTTGATATCCGTTGGTAAAAATATTGAAAGAAAATTATTTTCTGTCGGTATTTATTAGATACAGCTATTTCTACAATTCCTATAGCCGTCGGTAAAATCCGTCGCTAATATTACATACTGACATAAATTAAATGTTTTCCGTCGGTAATTTCCATCGCAAAACCTCATTTTTCTTGTAGTGACGCCTAAAGTCATATTCACTCCAAAAAGTCCAATTCAATTAGGAGACTTATTCCTAACCGTATAATATAGAGATTTTGATTTGTTTAAAAAATAATCTTTGGAATATTGAAAGAATTTAGTTTTTAAGTAGGAAAAGAAGAACAGAATGCTACATACACTCTCTATATAATTCCATTTTGTCTTTCTTTTATTTTCTCTTCTAATTTCTTCTAATTTATGGTGGAACTAAAATCGTGAGTGGCAAAATCTGAATTTTGTAATTAAAGAGGAATCAAAACTTTAGTTATAACACCGTAAGGTTTTGTTTTAAACCCAATTTTTAATTAAATTATTTTTATTTTGTGTTCTTTAATTTCATGAGTAATCAATATTGATTGATCTGATAAATTAATTCAATATTGATTACTCTATAGTTATCTATGAATTTAGTGATTTGTAATTGTCATAAGTAGCAAATATGTTATTTATGAATTTACATATTTAACTCAGTGAAAAATAAGAAAACTAAATTGAATAGTTGTAGCTATCTTAATTATTTAATTTAGGGTTCAATCTTTTTCATTTAACTTATGACTGTCAATTAATTTATATGAAATGCTATCATATCAAATCAATTTATGGTAAGTTTTGGTTTAAGTGTTAGTTTAAACTAATTAATTTAAGAAATATTGAGGCTTATTATTACTATCCTAATAGGTTTCAAACTAACTGCTTTACTTACAAAAATTATTTTTTATACTAATGATTAAAGTTACAATTTGATAAGATTTTTCCCTTGAATTGAAGTTAAGTATCATTAAATTTCACACTTTAATACTTAGTTTATTTTGATTTCTTGTTAAATTTACTTTATTATTTAATTAATCATAAACTCCCCATTTTATTTTGCCAATTGGAATTAAGAAACTAATTTTTTAATTTTGTTGGAATTCGACCTAATTTCATGACTACTTTAGCTATTTTAACATCAAATATAGTAAAGTAGTAACTTATGGACATAAAATAATTCAAATGGAGGAATAATACTGGAATTATCAACGACCTAAAATAGGCAAATTTGAGAGTTTCAACACTAAAACAAAGAACATAGTGATTTTTTTTCCTAAAATAGAGTTAATTAACAGGAAACAAAGTAACGAAGAGTTATATAATGAAATTAGAGATCAAAAATGATTTGTTCCTTAAATTACTCACATCGAGATAAATTTACTCTACTTACATATATTTATGTTGGGACAAGGAAACAATTATGATAGAGGACTAAAAATGTATTTGTATTTGTTTAGAAAAATAATCAACATTTAAAAGGGATCATTAAAGTCATTATCTCAATTTGTTTAATACTACTGTCAATAGATTAATCAATATACCTTAAGTAAGTTTGCTTTCATTTGTAGAAATTTTGCCAGTAGCTTAATCAATATGCTTTGAGTAAGTTTACTTTTATCTACAAAAACTTTATTTTGATATGAAGTTATTGTTTTAATTTTTATATATTCTTGTATTTATTTTTACAAATAAGTAGAGGAATTCTTAAGTAATCTTAACAATTCAATCTCTTCAAGTAGATCTAATGATCTAGCTAGGGTTGATCTAGCTAGGGTTTATACTAGATTGATTCCTAGTATAAACAACCATATATATGTTTGTATTGTGACAAACAATTGAAAAGTATGGGAATGACCACGATAAAGAAACATTTACCTAGAATTAAAGATGAACTGAAACCTTGAAGAAACATTAGTTATGATATAAAATGATATATAAAAAATTTGGATGAAGAGTATTAGAAAAAGAAAGAAATAAGGCAAACATTGAACTATAAAATTAGAATTGGAAGTTCATTTGTATCATAGGGATGATATTGACAATACTAAACCTAATATTCCTATCTAAGAATAAGGAATTGTTGCAACTAGTACGTGAGAAGAAGACAAATTGTTAACTTTTTGTTTCACAAACAAATCTTAGATCTTAACTTTTAACTCATAGTATAATATATTCCAAAGAAATAGTTCACAATGCAAAAAATGACAATGGCTAGATCGTAGTATGTTGTAGGTATATCATCAAATGTTGCACATAAGGTGGATATTATTGCCTCTATTGGTCTAAAGTTTAAAGCTTCTTCAATCAATAAATATAGAGGAAATCTTCTAAGTAACTCTATTAGTGAAATAAAAAGTTATTCGAGTGAAAGAAGAAAGATTTAGGTAACTTATGGGTGTTCAATCATATATAATGGTTGGATAAATTCCATTATAAATTTTTTAGTTTATTATGTTAAAGGAATGATGTCTTTTAAGTCAATTAAGACGTTAGGCTTTGTAAGAAATATTGATTCTTTATTAAAAATATTTGATGTAGTAGTTAATAAAATTGGGTTTAAAAATATTCTACGTTCATCACTATATCAGTCGTACTACTTATAAAGAGGTTACTAAATAATTATTATTCCTTCTATTGGACTCATTGTGATGCATATTATATTGATCTAATGTTATAAATTATATGAGATGATAGATATTTATTTACTGATAAATTCTTATCCATGGCTGCTCGAGTCACTCTTACTATGTCTGCACTTAGTTATCTAAAAATCCATTGGATTAATCATTTGATCCTTCTGCGAAGGGTGATCAAGGAACTGAATAAAACCATCAAGGCCTTCCTATGGTCCGGCTCTCTAAACAATGCCAAGAAAGCAAAAGTGAAATGGGAGGATGTAACTATGCCAAAGAAGAATGGTGGCTTAGGCATACTGTCAACCGCGTTATTGCAGAAGGTTTTTCTATGCCAGTAGGTATGAAGACTACTCACGGATAAAACTACCTTGTGGATTAAATGGATCTAAGAAATGTACCTCTCAACTCAGAATTTTTGGTCACTTACCATCAATAGAGGTTGTTCATCGGTCTTTTCACACATGTTGAAAATCCAAGACATTATTTACCGCTCCATTTTATATCGACTTGGGAATGGTAATGATATTTGAGTCTGGTAAAATAATTGGACAGCTTTCAGCCCTCTAATATCGTACAATTGATTACTGCCATATTTAGCCTCTAGCTATAAATTGAATAAGGGAAATGAAATTGAATAAGAGAAATTGGCTTCTTTCCTTTCTATTCGATTCCCAATTAAAAAAGACCATATTTTAGGGAAGCCTTTCTTTTCCGAGTCTGAATTTTCTGTTTAATTTTATGGTATCTTATTCTGTCCCATAAATCTCATCCATTTATTTATGAGAATCCCGTATTTATTTATGTGAAACTCATGCGAGACCCACATAAATAAATGGCTGAGATTTAAGAGATAGAATAAGATACCATAAAATTGGACAGAAGATCTTCTCTTCTTTCCTATCATTGGCGCTGTTAAAGGAAACAATTGAACTTGTGCACTTATAGCATCGACTTCCATTAAACGCCAAGGTCTCTTCATTTCTAACCGGCAGTGGTCAGGAAAATTTTAACATTTTAACTCCATCTCCCAATATCTGCCAAGAATTACTCCCACCTCTGCTCTGGACTCGATAGTTTGGTAGCCCCACTCCAGCAGCATCTTCACAAATAAACCGTGCTACTCTAGCTTCCAAGTGGTAACTCCTTCGTTCTCTTGGTATAAAATGCTATGGAAGAGAAGTATCAGCTCCAAAGCTTCAATGTTTGCATGGTTGGCTATCAAAAATCGCTTAAGCATTAAAGATCGTTAGCATTGGAGCTTTAACCCTATTTGTGCGTTATGTCGAATGGTACCTGAAAATAGGAACCATTTATTTGCTTGTTTTCCAAAACTATCTGGAGTCAGCTGCTTCACATACTCGATGCTCCCCACTTCCGTATGTTTGGGAAGATGCACTTGCATGGATAACCCAAAGTATCCACTGTCTAAAAGGATGATGGAATCATCTTTAGCACTTCTTTTTTTACTTATTTAGATGAGAGGAAACTTGGCCATATCAGTTAGCGGCTATCATAGTCAATGAGATTAGAGCTCTGGTTATTGCCAAAGAAGTCACACCAAAACTCTCCTCTCCTATGCAGTCACGGTTAAGGCTTTAAATCTCTTTAATTTCTGACAATTAGTTTGGTACAACTGTAGCTACGGTAGTGGGAAACAATGGATTCTAACCGGGAACCTTCTTTTGAAGTTGTAAATAGTTTTACAATAGTTAATGAATTTTTAAATTAAAAATGTAGAAAAAAAATTAAGTTCACTTATAACCGTGCATAAGTTGTGAGTTTGGTGAAAAATATTTCATAAATGTAGAAATTTTGTCTTCTTATCATTGCAAGATTTGAAATTAATTTCTTATTACATCAATATTCTATTCTAATGAATAAGAAGCTCAAACAAATGTTCACAAATTAGAAGTGGGTTGTTTACAAATGATATGCATGCTCTTGTGTTATTTATTTAAAATTAATTATCACTTTATTTTGTTTATCAGATTACTTTTACTATCTTATAGTTTTGTAGGAGGACCAATTCAAAAGGAGTGTTTTGTAATTGTAAAGGTTTACGATTTGGATTCTTAGTTAATATGTGAATGCAAGTGAGTTCGAAAGGAATCGAAGCTTATTTGAGTTCATTTATTAAAAAAGTGAAATAGATTATAACTCAAGAGGCTGAACGATCTGTTTTTTTTCTATGCAACCTAAAGCTTCGAAAAGGTATTTATTATCACAACTCTATTGAAAATAATTTCTTATAATTTTATAATACTTTAATAATCTAATTTTATTTTCTTATTAGGGCTCTTAATAGAATATGCAGTTCTATTAATCTAATTTTTCTTGATCATATCAATCTTTGAACAGACTAAGCTTTAGAAAATTCAAATTTCATATATGAGAGTAAGTTGGAAGATGATTTTAGATAGAAAAATATTGACATGTCATTTAGTGCATTGAGCTCGAATGATAGTGATGATAAAACTCCCCTTAATGAGTATGACTTTGTATCAAATAAAAGTTACCTGCGCATTTGGTTACTGTCTCTACTATGCAGAGATGGAACGAAACGAAAATTTGGAGATGGAATAGAACAAAAATTAGAGACAGTGAGGTGTTTGATTGTGATGGACAAAACAGAAAAATTGTCTCGATCTCGAGGACAGAAATGTGTTTGGTTGTAGTGAACAAAACAAAAAAAGTGTCAATGGCGAAAATACCCTACAGTATAATATGATTAGAATATGTAATTCATTAATCAATTTATAATTCTATCGATATTTATTTTAAGTGTATTTGTAATTTTTAATTACGATGACATAATTACAATATAATTAATTAATTACATTATATTTAATTAAATTATTATAATTAATTAAAATATAACTATTCATTAATTAAAATATTAATTAATTAAAATATTATTATTTATTAATGAAAATTATAATTAATTAATTAATTAATTAAAATATAATTATTAAAATATTGTAATTGATTAATTAATTACAATATAATTAATTATATTATTATTATTATTTAATAACATTACATTATATTTAATTAAAATATTATTATTAATTAATTAAAATATTACTATTAACTAATTAATTATAATATAATTAATTAAATTGTTTTTATTACTTAATTAATTACATTATATTTAATTTAACTATTATTAATTAAACTATAGCTAATTAAAATATAACTATTCATTAATTAAAATATTAATAAATTAAAATATAATTCATTTATTAATTAAAACATTATTATTATTTAATTAATTACAATATAATTAATTTAAATATAATGAATTCATTAATTAAAATATAGTAATTAATTAATCGTTATATTCATTCATGGAATTAATTACATAATAGGTTTGAAAAAATCCTATAAGTTAGAAATTCTAATACATAATAATTTAATTAAACATCTAAGCATTCATGGAATTAATTACATAATAGGTTCAAGATACATCCAAGTCTTATATTTATTAAGAATGTCCTTAACAATAATACCCAAAATGACTCCAATGGCAATGAGTAAAAAACCTTGACTCCATGCCATTTTTTTCTTCAAAGTTGCAACTTCATTTAGTTGTTCATTTGTTGGAAGTAAAAATTGCTTCGGAATTGATGAGACTTCATTGGCAGTTGGAACAATTTCTTCATTTCGACTTGAAGTATGCCTATTGACATCCATGACATAGGCACTTTCTGCTTCAACCAACGTCCGATACCCTTTGAATCGAGCATTAAGAAAGCCCTCAGTTGCCAATTTAACATCTTCCTAATTAGTAAAAAATACTTAGTTGATGTCCAACAAATACGACATGGAAGTTGTATCTGCCTATAATGAAGTACCTGAAAATGAATCATATACTCATCATTCATACACGTAAATAAATTAGAAACATTAAAATTTAATAAACCATCCATTTATCACTGATTCACAAGTGTACAAACAAAGTCAACAATTCATCACATCATCATTCAACATAACATAGACTGTTTGAAGACAATGTACAACGTATTTACATGTTAAAGCTACTATGAAGCCATTAAAGATTAAGAAATAAAGTTATATTTCATCATCTAAGAGGCTCCAGACATAAGCATATTTTTGGTATGCAATTAAACCTTAGAAAAGATTCCCAGCATACGCATTCTTTGCGAAGATCCTTGCAGTCCCAACAACTTCTGCAATGGAGAAACCCAAATTCCTAAGCTTTTCACCTAGCTTGGGAATTTGCGCTCATGTAATGGCATCAGCAATGATCTTTGCATTCTCTCTGCTATTGTCAATGGCCCAAGCAAATGAGGCAGCAAGGCTTTCCAACACGTCAATATCTGTCATCTGCCTCTTCCCTCTGTTTTGTTGGCTCCCTTCTGTATTACTAAAAGAGGTGACAGAACCAGTGGGAGGGGCTGAAATAGTTGGAATAGGAGTGCTTGATGGGCCTACTGGATCTGATGGGGCCGCAGGAGCTGCTGGAGATGCTGGTGCTTCACTTTCAGTTTCATCTATTTCAAGCACAGCAACAGTAGCTGCAACATCTTGAGCTCCTACACCAGTGGCTTTGTCTCTTCTAAAGACAAACTCAAGTCCAGAATAAAGCGGGAAAGGCTTTCCAGGAGTGTAGTACTTATTGGGGAGGCTCTAGATAAAAGAACAGAAAACTTCAGTATGACAAACAAATTATTATTAGGATGGTTCTATAAACAACCAACTAATCCAACAAAACAATTACTCTCATCCATTCGGCCAATACTTGCTTGTTGTTAACCTCAACACATTGTTTGGTTTCATTCCAACCAAACCCACTGTAGTTCAACATGTCAAAGGTTGTCTGATATTTGTCCTTCAACATCTTTTGCTTAATTTTGACATGCCTCTTGTCAATGCCACAATTAAGAAACTTCTCTACATCATTATAGCAAGAAGTTGGAATGTTCTAGGCTTAAATTGCCCACTATCAGCTTTGTGACCTAGCAACAACTGCGCCCTCCATGAAAGTACAAATGCTTATGTTTCATCTTCAGTCCAAACTCTTAACATTGCACCTAAACCATGCAATGTCATACCCCAAACCATTCCAAACCATTTCTATAATTTATTAACCAACATACATTTAAACTTACTTTGAAATCAAGAAGACAAAATTTAATTATAAGAAACATTTAATTAAGTACAAATAAAACAAATAAATAGAAATTTAATTGTGCCTTATCAAATTCAGTTACAATGAAAGTCAACAATATAATGAGAAATTAAAACAAACCCTCAATTCAGTTACAAATGGAAGCCAACCAAATTTATACCCTTAATTCAATAAAAAAACACATTAAGTAAATGAAAGTTCATAATTTAATGGTTTCTTCTCTAATCATCAAATATATTCTTAGCTAAATCCTCTCTCCATTGACTCCATTCATTATTTGCCTCAACACGATTAACAAATTTAGGAAAAGGTGTATCTTCCCCAATTGGCATATCCTCAACTTCAAGAGGAGTAAGCTCTACTGGATCATAAGTTATATGCATCCTAATAAAGTTTTGCACAAGGCAGCATGCAAGAATTATATGCACATAAGTGGTTGTTGCATAAAAAGATGGATTTCTTAGGATTTTCCATCTTTTTTCCAGTAAACCAAATGCACGTTTAATCACATTTCTGGTAGATGAGTGTCTTATTAAAGAGTTTTTCTAGGTTCCTAGGTGCTCTTCGTTCTCTTGCCCACTCTTCAATATGGTATCTTGTGCCTCTAAAAGGTGCAAGAAAGCCAGGACCATTAATATACCCAGCATCTATGAAGTAATAATTTCCTATAAACAAATGACACTATTACTATTGTATTTGTAATCAAACCTTTAAAAAAAATAGCAAAATTCTTATCTTACATACCCCTTGGAACTTGAAGTCCATAGTCCTAGTAACAGTATCATGCAGAACCCTTGAATCCACTGCTGAACCCTTCCATCCAGCAAGAACATAAACAAAGTTTAAGTTCTTATCACACACCCCTAACATATTAGTGCATATTTTCCCTCTCCTACCTCTGTATCTGGGTTTGTCTACATGGGGAACTATTATTCCTAAATATGTCCCATCTAGAGCACCAAGGCAACCCTTTCAACAAAATTCCAACAATAAAACAAAAAGTTGTAGTTTAGTATTTTAAAGCCATGCAATAAATTAAACAATTTATTGAAGCTAATTAAATTTATTATCCTTAAACCATTTCCATCTATTGTCTGTGCAATCCTCAGAAATTGGTATGGGCTTGACATATAACATATGTTGAAGCTTCAGTACAGCCTTCAACACACTATAGAAGACCCTACTTATTATTTCTCCTGACCTCATAAACCTAACTTGTACTACTCTATTAGATTCATTTTGTGCTAAAATTCTTAGGAAGATTAAAACTTTTTCTTCAATAGGCACATGGCCATTATCATTTAACCCACTATAGACCTGAAGCATTTCACATAACAATGTAAATGCATTTAAGTCCATCCTTAAATCCTACTTGCTATTCCTATCACCCTTATACAAAATCCTATCTATATTGGCTTGCTTGGTTGCTACTGTCAATGCCCTACAACCTTTAGCATTTTCACTCCTACTCAGTCTTTTTATGTATTTAAACAAGCATAACAACATGACCATTCTCATAAAATCGAATTCCCCATTCCAAAGCTCAAACAAAGTCAGGCACTGAAACATAACATCATGATCCTTGTTATTCATTTTTGTAAATAAAAATTGTCTGCAAAGAAAAAAATTATAATGATCACAAACAAGCCACAACTAACAATACAAGCATAAAGAATAACTAAGAATTTCATTGGCAAAAGCACAAAGAAAAATAACATCACATTACATAACATTTTAACTTGGAAAATAATACAAATAAGTCATCTGAATTGTGATGAAGTATTTTCTCTAATAAGTTGTAGGTTAGTTATGGTAGGTCCATGTTTTTCTATCATATACGGAACTTCACTAGATTATCATATAAGTTCCTCATATTGTTCATGTATGACATTCATAATAGATTCATAGTCTTCTCCTATATTCGTGTATAATTTACATAATCAGAGTAGACTTTCTCAAAGATGCTAGTTTCCTTATCCATACAAGTCAACTCAAGCTTTTAATATGAACTTTCTAGAATTAAAAGGCCTTATACCTTTATATTGAGCCATTACACTCCTACTTATAATCATTATATAACATTGCATTAAATTTGAACTATTTAAATTATATACAAAATAGATACATAATTTGTTATGTATAATAAATCACATTACATCAATAAATAATATGCTTTTTATATGTATGTTGTATAATCATGATGTTAATATTCAAAAGCAATTAATTCCTTCTTAACTTTGTAATAATGGTAATAAGAAAGGTTAGAATTTTTTTTCTCAACCTAAACACATTTTTTTTTAAGTTGACTATTTATAACTATCACCTATTATCACTACCTATCTTCAAGTTATATTTCTTGTCACTTTGCTACCAACTTTAGATGAATAAGTATACATGTTGTCTATCCTTTGAGTGAAAATAAATAGTAAACATGTAACTTGATATATAGACGAGATGTGCTAGTTGTTAATTAGAAAAAACAGTTATTAAAGGAAGAAATCTGATTAACTTATATACCGTTAACAAGATGAGAATTGTACGCTTCATTAATATTGATGCTTTCTAATTTGTATCCAAAACCTAGAAGACAAAATCCCAAATCAATATTGCTGGAAAAAATCACTGAATGTGAAAACAAACGCAGATTGCAAGAAGAGAGCATGAGATCTATTGTGCTCAATAAGTATGATAAATCCATCGACAATTATGGTCTTTCATTATAGGGCAAAGAGAATTACTGCGCAATTTACAACTAGCCAGAACAGCACTCCTCACAAAATCCCCTCCTTGTAATTTCTATGCAAATTTGCTCTTTATCAAATAGGACCCCCCAAAACAAATTTAACATCAGATAATAGAATTGAATTCTATCTTTCAACCATTGAACATTTAAAACTGCAACTTCTCATTTTATTAAAGAAACCAAACGTAGCACAAGTGTCATGGCTTCTTGTTCATAGAGACCCCACCCAACATCACAATTTCAATCACAACATAGGATAAGGCTGGTATCGAGTTTGTATTTTCTTGGGTGGGTTTGTCAAAGTTTCAATTTGGCTATGTGTGAAATGTGCAATTTTTTGTAATGTGGGTCAGTAAGAATTATCAAGCACACTCACCGGATTCAAAGAAAATAGGAAAATGAAACATCTAGCATCGCTATTTAATTTGGTTGAAAGGAAACGAGAAGATTTTTATATTTAATTGACAATATTCCCTTCAAGTGAACATATTGAAAGATCTATAGTAAGAGGCCTATCTCTTTAACTAGCATTTAACTAAGTCACTAATAAGCTAAAGAAAATCACCAAATAGTCAATGACTAAGTATTTGAGAGATGTATCTATCATACATCTTTCTTTAAAAAACCAATATTTAAGTTGCAATGACCAAGGCACAAAAGAATATATAAGCTATCTATTGCTCATTTTTTTTTATCTAATTATGAACAGATACAATGCACAGCAAAGAAAGACATTGTGTTCTAGTTTAATTTCCGTCAAAATTTAGCTTAGAAGAACTCATCTTTGAAAGCTTAGAAGCATACTAGCCACAAAGAAATCCATAGATCAAGTTGTTGTCAGCCCGAAACTCTTTGATGAGCTAATCACTGGTGTTGTATCTGTCTTAACATTATACAGACCTCAACATTATAAGCAGAAGGAGGAGGAGGAGAAGCAACAAGCGATACGAATTCAAAAGGAGTTTTTTGTAATTGTAAAGGTTTATGATTTGGATTCTTAGTTAATATGTGAATGCAAGTGAGTTCGAAAGGAATTGAAGCTTATTTGAGTTCATTTATTAAAAAAGTGAAATAGATTATAACTCAAGAGGCTGAACGATCTGTTTTTTTTTTATGTAACCTAAAGCTTCGAAAAGGTATTTATTATCACAACTCCATAGAAAATAATTTCTTATAATTTTACAATACTTTAATAAGCTAATTTTATTTTCTTATTAGGATTCTTAATAGAATACGAAGTTCTATTAATCTAATTTTTCTTGATCATATGAATCTCTAAACAAATTAGGCTTCAGAAAATTCAAATTTCAAATATGAGAGTAAAATGGAAGATGATTTTAGATGGAAAAATATTGACATGTTATTTAGTGTATTGAGTTAGAATGACAGTGATGATAAAACTCCCCTTAATGAGTACGACTTTGTATCAAATAAAAGTTAGGGGCAATATGATTTAAGTGGATTTGTTATGGAATGGAATTTAAGTCATTTTTATTTTTTTTTAGACTTTTGGTTTCACTTTTTTATTTAATGCATATGATAAATCCTAAATAGGCAATATAAATATGAAACTTATAATTGTAAGTGTTTTTGTTTCAAATTTCACTTTCACTTTATTGTAATTGTGGTCAGTGCTCTTATTATGCGAATTTTGTTTTAATTAACTATAACAATTTAGGTACTTTATTTTGTTTTTAATTTTGTAATTGTATAAAAATTAAATAAGTTTTTTATATTAATTATGGTTATTATTAGATATTAATATGAATGAAATTTATCTATCTGAGTAATAAATGAAAAGTTGTTAATTATTAGTATTAAATTTATGTTATTATAAATTTTAAGATAGGGGTTGAAATAAAATATATATTATAAGGTAAATTATAAAAAAAAATTAAACTTTACTTAATTTTTGCAATACTAGTCAAACTATTAAACATAGGAATAAAATTCCCCAAGTTTCAATTTTTTTTATAAAAGTAGATCATCATTAACAACCTAGTTAGCAATGATGACATTGAAAATTTATTTGACTAGTGGTTGAGACATGGCCTATTAGTGCCATGTCAAAAGTTCCGTATTATATTTAATTATAAAAAATAAAATATTATATTGTAAAAACTTCTAACTTTATTTAATTTTTTAACGCTAGTCTGAACTTTTAAAAGTGATGATAAAATATTCAAAATTTTAACTTTTTTACAAATATGCCCAACTATTAATTCCATAATCAACGGTAGTGATGTGAAAAAATACATCAAAAAAATCATTACACATATGATATATTGATGTCACATCATCTTAAATGTTAAAATAAGAAAATAAAATGAACAACCAAGAAAAATGTGGGAATATATATTAGAACATGAGAACAAAGATTGCTAGAAAAATCTTTGAAAAGAAGTAGAAGATAATAAACTTCCCTAGAATCCTAAACCAAGACAATAGAAAAAGAAAAATATGTAGAAATACCTACAAAAGGAAATGACTAAATTTAATTTCCCAGAATAGTATGGTATGCATATACCTCTCTAAGTCTAACCCCCTAGCCTAGAGTACATGAACACAACACACTTCACAGTTCATTTGCTCTCATTTGCCCTTTTCTAATCCCCATTATTTTATAAGAATCCCTTGTTATATTTTGAATGTTTGTGGTTTAGATTTGACAACTATTTTGTTTTCTTCATTTCTTCTATTTAGATATTTTTCCTTTATTTGGATTCTTTATATTGTTTTGATTTTTTCCTCTACATATCTGTAATATGTTAGGTTAGTAACTATATTTAGTTTGAATATGTATTTTGAACCCTTGCATTCCTCAGTATATCTTATATTTAGGTTTCCTTTAATATAATAAACTCTATGCCATTGAAAAGAAATGTCTTATTTTCTTATTATAATTTCTTTTAATTTCCTTTTTGTGGTTATTTCTGCATATTATTCTTTTTATGTTCTTAGTAAAGGACCAAGGGGAAGTTTATTATCTTCTTCTTCTTTTCAAAGCTTTTTCAAGCAACCTTCATTCTTATGTTTTTATGTTTGTTAGATCCTTTTTCTTAATTTTTAATTTTGCTTTGTTTTTGTTAGGCAAGGTAATAGATTGGGCTAGGTTAAAGCTGTTGCCAACTCAATTTGGCTTAACTTTGAAAATATATGACCTAAACTTGGCTTCAGCTCATCTAGAATCCCGGATGGGCTCACATTGCACGACCTAAGCTTAGGCTCAAGCCACAAATATACTTAGTAACCATCCTTAATCACCTTCATATGGTCATTACATCATAACCATACTTTTATACCAAAAATGCCCTTAAGCCTAAATTTAACATATTTTGCATCAAAATTTTCCAATTCAATTCTTTTTTTATCTTTTACTTCATTAGCAGCAAAACCATGCTATAAATATCATAAAACATCAAAATAAAATTTTGAATCATTCACATTAAAGAACCCTAGCCATGGTCGATTAAATGAAGTGTTATGTTTTTATTTGAAAAAAATCGTGTATGGAGTGTATGTGAAAAGGGTGAATTTGAAATGATTTATGATGTGTTTGGATGATCTTTGACATGGATCTTAGGTTAATTGTGTTGAAAATTTGGAAAGAAAATGAAATTATTATATATATATATAGATATACATATATATAAAACAATTTGCCCTTAAGAGGAAATATAGTTATTAGCGTTAGTTACTAAAAGTTTGATTATAGTTATGGTGAATTAATTGGGTAAGATAGTGTTTTAAGAAATTGATAAGATAGAATAGGTAAAAGATGGTATTTAGATGATTTTCAAAGTTAGATTTTGAAACCGAGAACAATAGCTTAGCTTGTGGAAGTAAGTAGAAATATGATTAACGAATGTGTTACATGATTAAATACTAATATCGAACTCGGTTGAACCTAATATATAGTTTTAATGCCTTATTTTCAAATTTGAAAATAAATGCCCAAGTGAAATGCAATTGTATAGGTAAAGGAGAGGCACAAACTGCGTGAGTGTGATTGATGATAAGTTTGCAAAATAGTAAGTGTATTTTAATTGTTTTATATGAATAAATTACTTCCAAAAGAATTGATGACATGCAATTTTCAATTGTATGATTATGAATGTGATTTTAAATTGTATGATTATGAACTTTATATAAATAATACATTACAAGTGAATATTGCTAGTATAAGTTTATGTTTTAGCAATGTATGAATTGAAGTTTAAAAGTTTTAATTTCTTACGATTTGAAGTTACATTGAAATTATGTTATTGGTTGATAAAAAAGGAAATGGGTTTTAGCCTATGGCACACTGATAGGTTTTATATATGTATTATACTAGTGTATAGCAGTTAACCTAGTATAGGTAAGCGATGTAGAGCTAGCTCTGTAACTAGTGGTTAACCAATTGTAGGTAAGCGATGTAGAACCAGCTCCATAACTAGTGATGCATAACAGTTAACCTAGTTTGGGTAAGCAATGTAGAGCCAGCTCTGTAACTAATGGTTATGCAATTATGGGTAAGCAATGTAGAACCAGCTTTGTGACTTTATACCTAAGGGTACCATATGGCAAAGAAGTTTGTGGTGGGATATGTTATGCAAAGTTCATGACAATAATGATGCCGCGACAATTTACTTTTAAAGTAACTTGAGAAATTTGATTTCAGAAAGCATATATGTTTTATATTAGTATTGTATAATAAGAAATGAAACGAATTTGTTTCAGATAGGTTTAAATTGTTAAATATGGTTTGTACAGAAAAGTTAACACTCACTGAGCTTGTTTAACTCATGCTCTACTTTTTTTTCAAAATAAAACCTCCCAGGTGCACAATTAGAGGCTTTAGTAGCAGAGACTCCACCTCAGGAGTAGTCAGCTTCGTCACGTACTAATGTGTAGGCTTTTTTTGCCTTCTAAATTTTTTTAGGAACTATTGCATTATCTTTGAATATGTTTTGGAATGTACATTTGTGTAAAAAAACGCATGTATATGAATGTTTTTAAATTAAATGCATGAACATGTTTTAGCTTTTTAAAAATCATTTGATATAACCGTTTGAGGCTGCTTGTGAGTGAACTTGATGTCCAAAATTTATAGTTGAGAAATTGGTGTCATTATAAAAGTGTTTTGAACTTTTACAGAGATTTTAAATATTTTGAGGATGTCAAAATATAGTCATTGTACTGCCAAAATTTTTAATAAAATGGCACTAAAAAAATCCACTCTTTTATATTTATGAATGTTAAGTGAAAGCTTTTCGATAAAAAGGGCAATAGGTTTAGCTCTATGAGAACTTTCCAATTGGATCAGATATCGACTGGAGGGCGACCGTGGGTTGTCGGGCAAGCCGCCTAGTCATTTTAGGAGAGGGGCCTGTCATATTTAGTTAATTTCCAACATTTTTTTATCTCAAGTTGTAACTTAGAAGAGGAAAAAAAAAGTGGACAAATTTCTTTTATGTAAACAATAGTGTTAAGAGTGAATCTATCTTAACATTTACCACAATATATTATGCCATAATTGGGCGTTCACATTTGATATACACTTAGAAATTCACAAATAATACATAGAACAAGAACTATGAAAATAAGTTAACAAGAAAATTTTTGTATAATTTTTAGATATACCTATGTGGAGTTCACCTATATTGTAGGGGGACAACAAAGAATAAAATTTCCAACTAAACACGAATTAGAAAGGGTGATCATCCTCCTAAAGCAAATGGCTTCCTTATATAATAGTTTAAGGGTTTAAAAGCTCCCATAAACTTCAGATATAAGTACTTAAGAAGATTTAGATATTTTGTATAACTTGCTTTTTTCAAATGTATAAAAAAATCAAAATTTACATTCTAATTGTCCTCAAGCATGACTCAAAACTCAAAATCAAATCCATATAGGAGACCACAACTTCACAATGAAACTTAATTCAACATATGCAAAAACCTCAAACAACTCAACATCGCAATTGGAAACGAAACCATCAATATCATTCCATCATCATAAACTCAATCAAAAAAGGTTACACTAAGAATTCTTAAAATACACATGCACATATATGAAGTTTGAATCAACAGGCATTTTATCGATCAATTAACAAAGCGTGTAAAAACATTTTCATAGCTTCAATAAAACGAAACAATGAACAACCATATGCTCTCTTCTAAATTCCCTCTCTACTAATGTAGATCAAGTCTCAACAAAGGATTAAAAGGTCTTTTCACGGGTTAGGCTAAGATGTGAGTTCCAAAAGAAATGGGATAACGTAAGGATAAGAAACACGAGAAAATAAGTCCTTACCAAGTAATTTCAATAGAGCAATGCCCAATTATCTAATTTAAATGCCCAAATGACAACATATGCTTTGAAAAAGAACAAGAACAACAAATATCATAATTTATAAACTTTTCTTTTTTCCTATATTTCTGATTTTTTTCTTTTTTTTTATTTTTCTGATTTCTTTTCTTTTCTTCTTTTTTTCACTTTTTTCTTTTTTTATTATTCACTTTTTTCTTTTTCTTCTTTTTTCTTTTTCTTTTTCTTCTTTTTTCTTTTTTTTGATGATTCCTTTTTTTTTTACTTTTGAAGAATAAGAACATCATAAAATCTGATAATTACAAAAATTCAACCCAAGAAAAATGTACATCTAGTAATGGGTTGTAGGATCTAATTCTAAAAACTAAAAAAAAAACATGAAACAAAATGCAATTGTGTCAAATCCTAACTATTATCATGTGCATGTGCTCAACAAATAATTGAGAAGACTATTTTCTCGCAAAAAGGGTGGTAGGCAAAAGGCTTTTGGTGTATATGGTTATATAATGGGCTACGAAAAGTGTTGGACCAGAGCCCAACATTCGGAGTCATGACACGAGAGCGAAAGGTTCTTATATTATCCCAAAATCCATACTTAAGCATTTGATGAATGACAATTCATCACAGATAAGCGATAATAAGCCCACATATACAAGATTTGTAACAGAAGCGTAACTTCCACAGGAGTGGTGTACCCACACTAGTCAGTCACCAAGATCATCAATCCTTTGAAGAAATTATCTTTACTTAATGACTTCAAGATGTTTATGTCAATTAACAAAGTCAATTTAGTTCAGTTGTAACTGATAGTCAACTAATCGGTGTGTAGTCGACTAATACTAACATTTTTCATTAAAATTTCAGTTCTGCTCTTCGATTAGTCGACTAATATGATGATAGTCGACTAGCACTAACATTTTACATGAAACTCTCAGTTCCATTCTTTAAATAGTCGACTAATATGATGATAGTTGACTATTCCATTTATCCAACTGACAGACTTGATTGTTATTAGTTGAATAATATGATGATAGTCGACTAGTCTACTTATGCAACTGACAGGTCTGATTGTTAACAGTCGACTTGCAACAAAATAGTTGACTTGTCCAATGCTCCAACTGACAGATCTACTTTCTTATAAAGGCCATAACTTTTGCATCTAAAGTCTAAAAATTTCGATCTTTATACCATTAGAAAGCTAAAAGAATAATCTACAACTTTTATGAAGACCACTTGGCCTAGTTC
>JANZXR010365313.1:0-19869 GCA_027575705.1 Erythroxylum echinodendron
AATAATAATAATAATAATAATAATAATAATTATTATTATTATTATTATTATTATTATTATTATTATTATTATTATTACTATTATTATTATTATTATTATTATTTAGTTTTTTTGGAAAGTTTGTGTGATTGCAATAGTCAATTTTAATACTACGAATCAGAGGCTAGATGCGTCCATTACAGGTATCCCTAAGCTTTTCGAAAATAGGAACAGTTAAACTTTAATTTTACGTCTCATTTCAGACTATGGATGCAAGTTCAAATCACAACAGGATACAAATTCAGTCAATGCACTTGAGGACACTTTGGAGACTTTAGAGGCATTGCTATACATGAGAACTTGAGACTTCCAAAGTCAAAAAGGCGAGGCAAAGATTGTTAGAAACCATGGAATTTGAAAAGCAATCGCTAGACCAGAAAAACTTAGACCTTTGTCAAGTAGAAAACAACTCCAAAAAAACAGAAAGGGAAAATTCATCAAATAAGCAAAAATTAGAAACAACCACAAAAAATCCAAAAAATGCTTCCATACTTGAGAAAAAAACAAACTCATAATATTATAGAAGAGCATAAACCTCTTCCAATAGGATTCAATCTTTTACTCTGCTTCCCTAAATATTGGTATGGACAAATACAACACCAATAAAAGAACAAAATGAATCAAAAAACTTGGAAAACAAAACTCTCAACTTGTACGTCTTCTCACCCTAACACAGGTATGACATATGTTCACAACTTTCTTTAAGAAGGTCAAACCTTTAAATTGATATGGTCAATGACCACCATTTGTGTTCAAATTTACACCAAAAAAGTCTCTCAACCACAAAATCCCTCACCATCTACAGTCTAATCTCGTATGAGCCTACTTTGGTAATGTAACTAACCCTCTTCTCCCATACCTACAGATAATCACTATATGTCACTGCTGAACTTTTGGATACTGACCTAAATTCAGTATTGAGTTAAAAAATGGCGTACCTTTAAGAAGCGAACCCGTAAGCCATATGCTATAAACCTAGGAACCTGCATACCCAATAATTAAAGACGATAAAAGATGAATATTATTCATCATTTATAATCTGAAAATCATACCCAAACTCTATACCAAATCTTTACATGCCACAATATAAAGTTTTGATATATGACTTAATGCATACTCGTTACTGCAATAGACTTTATTTTGGTTAAATAGCAGCGTATAATAAATTAGGCACCTGGAATTCCATCTGAATTGGAGGCCTTGTCCAAGATTTCTTTTCTGCCATGATGGAAATTAACTCAACTTTAGCACTTAGGGTTGGCTCTATTTGACCGGGAAACTTTTATCCTGAAATTGTTGCATGAATGTGCCACTGAATAGAAATATCCAAATTAAAGAAAAAAACTAAACATAGAAAAGATTATAATAAGAGAAATTATAAATTTAACATTATGATTAGTGAGGTAACAAAAATGAGCTAGCTGAATGATCAATATGTTTGATCAAAGATAACTGAGTTTAATTTTGAAGCCTAGTTCATAGACACGAGGTTAATTTCAATCTAATAATTATAAGGAACACTAAGAACATAAACATCAAAGTTAAAGAAGGAATTTGTACTCACTTCCAAACCAAACAATCAATTGCAGCATTGTATTTTGTCTGACCTGACATCACTTGAAAGCTTGTCTTAGCTGTTTATTTTGGTATAAGAATTTTAATGACAACTCCAAAGGCAAACATCTTGCCACCAAACACATTATTCACCTAATAGCAACACAGATCAATGTAAGAATTCAAACATAATTTGCACACCTATAGCTGATTGCATTTTATAATATGAATAATGAGAGCACAACATGACTATATGCTCTAGACAAAGCCAAGTACAGTGACAAAAAATAAATAAGTGAAGGAAGGAAACTATATTTACAATTTTTACAATCTTGCTTGAGAACTGATGGAAGATTAAGTCAATGATGAGATTCTAGAAACGCGACTCATCATTGGGAACCTCGTTAGCGACCTTCATAGCTAAAAAAGAGAAGTTACTGTTACGTCAGGGGATGATGCACCTATAAATTTTCAAAAAAAAATCTCACTCCTGATTGACTGACGATTATAATAGCATATAAAACAAATCAAATTAAATCAGATCCTTTCTGGGATCAACCACTTCATAATTCTATTTAATGAGTTCATGATCAATCACCTTTCAGACTTTTTATTCATTCAGCATATTAATAACTTGATAGAACAATTTCCTACTTTGGAAATTTGTCACAGTTGATAAAGAAAAGGCTGCATTTGAAAAAGGGAAACACCACAAGAAAAAATCTTAACAAATCAACATCTGGTATGATGCAAACAATTTAACACTAATTGTAAGAGTATATGACAATGCCAAGAGATTAAGGACTTACTTCATCAACTCAAATTCACCATCAGGGGGAGCAAAACTGATGGTTTTTCTGAATTAAACCTTGTTAAGTTTAATGCTCACGAATAATCATCAAGTAATCAAGGAAAGAAGACAAATTAAAAAAAAGACTTAAGCTTTCTAACAATTTTATAAACTTGCAACCACTCCAACCCACAGAGCTTTACTTCCTAACAAAGACAAAAAGGGCATGTGATAAAGGAACAAAGACGTAACTTTTAGAAAAAAGGGGATGAAAAATTAAAAGATGGTTATTTTATATATGACAGAAAAAAGTGAAGCAAATAAGAAGAAAGTAGCAAGTCAGTTTTGAGACAATCGAGAACAATACTGAGCTAAAAGGTAGGGAAAGGAGGGGAATCAAGTTGAAGCCAGAGATTCTTTGTAGCACACCACTCTCATAGGGCATATTCGCGAACACTCCGACAACATTCGAGAACATATTCTACTAGGGTGGCATGCTAGAACAGTCAAACAATCAAACTCATTGAAAATTTTTCTTTTCAAATATCACACGTATATTATCGAAAACCACTAATCAAAATTTGAGCCCATTTTTCATAAATATCATAGTCACAATTGTTATTACACTCATTGAGCAATCTCATTTACAAATATTTTCAATTTGTAAAGCCATTACAAAATAGAATTATTTAGATACACGTGGTACAATATTTGCATAATACATTCTTTAATATCAAAAAAAGGAAAAATCTATGCAAACGCGAACTGATTCCGACCTCTATCTCTTACTCAAACGCAATAGCTAGACTCCAATTTGTCTGACTGAAGATCTTCTCTAAGCCTGAAAAATGTTGCAAATATTGGGTTGAGTTATGTGAACTCAGTGAGTGGACCATCCTTGATGGCTCACTCAGTCACATAACATATCAATTCATGTACTCATAAAATTTACATCACTTCATCAATTCAACATGTTAAGTCACATTCATTTCATATTTACTTAAATCATAATTCACATTCAGAAATCATTTAAACCATTTATTTCAACCATTTAAATCATATATATGAAATGAATATGAAATGCTCATAAGACTCAATTTCAATCGTTATTACTGTGACCGAGTGCCTGTAAATGTCCTATATCTATTGTGGATATTGAGCTCATTAATAACTGTTCCTTATCCGTTGGAGATACAGGACTCATTTTACTTTGTGAGCCTTTGGCTCTTAATCACTCTCTGAGCTTTAAGCTTTTTTTTCACTTTCTAAGCTTTAAGCTCTTTTTCGGTGGCTAGTCCGGTCACAACAACCTTTATTTATTCATGTATTCATGTAATAAAATGCATCACATTCATATATATTCAATTAGTCACTTGATTTTAGTTTCACATTCACATTCACATTTATCATTGGACCTTAGTTCAGCATTCAACAATAGTGTTAAGTATCACTTATTCATTCAAATTCACATTCAAGAAACACTTCTAATGATTTTCACATTTATCAAACTCCTCGAGCTATTTATGTTTAGTATTGTCTCAATCACATTCACATTTTGTAGTAATTCAATATAGAAATTTAAAACAGAACAAACAATGAAAATGAAACCATCTAGGTTGACTCACAGTACGCTCCAAATTAGCATTAGCTTTCATAATTCAGAAATGTCCGGTTGAGGACATTCTGTCTTGTATATCAACATCATGAAATACACATATTGCACACATATTATTAATTGCACAATCTTATGAATACTCAATCACATACATATGTATATGTGTTATGTATAATGCATGCTCAATGATAATCTCGGGTATATTACCTAAATTCACATCTTATGCTCATTGTCACTTCATGAATCATATATATCTACTTGAACTTCGGTTTACACTTCATTTGTACATGATCATTCTAAGTTCATCATTCAATCTTTATCCTTTCTATGTGGCTAGTTTATTCTTAGGCGTACACCTCAAGAACACTTAGTTATTCTAATATCATAAATCAATTTCTCATCATTTCTTTTCTAACATTATATGCACTCATAATCCCCAATTCTCATTCACATTTACTTAATACTCATCATTCATCTCCTTTGAATCTCACTAGCATTCATAAGATCACTTTCATTCATTTCACATTGTCATTCTCACAACTAGCATCGAATGTATATTTGTTAGGTGAACCTTATGTCCGTAGGGTGGGCATATACCTATATATATTGTCTTTTGGAGAATTTTAGTCCAAATGGCTAGTAAATGTCCATTGGGTGGACTTAATGTCCCCTGGGTGGACATTCTCAAGTTTTCCAGCTTTCCAACTTCGCTTATGTTCGTTTGGAGGGACATCATGTCCGCCAGCTGGACATTCACGAGACACCTATAGAAATATGAAAATTTGACCCTTTAAGCAACAAAATCTCTCATGGGGTCTGTATAGAAGTTGTAGAACTCAAAGTCCTCTTCGAAAGCATAATTAAATGACCTCAATCTGACATCTACATAAAAAGTTATGCCTTTTTCCCCAAAATATATCCAATTGCATTCATATTTTCCATATTTCTAACTCTTTTCTTACTACTTTCAACGCCTTATGCTCGGTCTATCATCTCTAGTTTAATTACTCATCATTTTCCTATCATTCTTAACTCTATTACAGGTCAATATCATCTATAAACAAATCATAGTCGATGATTGATCATGAACACTAAAACAGAACATATACATATATACATTCATCATCAACTTTCTGCACATATTCAACTTCATTTCACTTCTAACAATCACCTTAATTCTTCCCATTTCAAGATACCACATTTCTCACTTTTTTAAACTCTATAATCATTTTATTTCATCTCTAAAACACCCAAAGATATCCATCTTAATACACCAAGAAAACAGAACATAAAACCCATTCTCTATCAATATTTTTTGTATTTTTTCCTGCACCATCTTTAATGATCTTTCTATTTCAAACTCATCTCTACAACAAATTATGAAATATTGATCATTATAAACATAAAAACAAGACATCAATGTGTCCATTTCCTTACCCATGTTCCAACATATATAAAACTCCATTTACTTTATTAATCCAACAGTATATCATTCCATAATCTATTACCTATCAAAGCATAAAAGCAAGACATGGATATGTCCATTGTTTACCCATGTTACACATATATTTTCAACATCTTTTTCGTGATCATTCATCCTCTTAAACTATCATCAAATATGCTTCATTTAACAAAGCCATGAAGATTAATATGCTTCTTCAAGAGTCTTCAAGAAACCCTAGCTCCAAAACATCTCACGATCATCTTCATTTATGAAGGAGAGACTAGGTTTTTCTTGTGACAAAATGAAAAGATAACAAGAATCTTCAAGTGGTCATGTAGGATTTTGACAAAAATTAACATGAAGGGGTTGGGTTGTGAGAAGAAAAATGTCCTGGCTTTGAGAGTAGAGAAGAAGAATGAAGAAAATGAAGAAGAGGAGGGAACAAACATAACCAACAAAAATGATGAGTGAAAGACCATCTCATGGTCTTTCACTTAGATATTTTCATGGAATGGATGTGTGGCAAGTGGTATGACATATGTCACTTGCCACATGTCCATTCCATGAAAATATCTAAGTGAAAGACCATTAGATGGTCTTTCACTCATTATTTTTGTTGCATGTCACTTGCCACATGTCTTATTCTTATGGCTTTACTTGGTCCCATCTTTAATAACTAGTCTATTTGATTTCAATTTCTATTCCAATTTTCTCCCAATTTTCGATGACATGTGTCATTAAATCTTAATGTCTTTTATCAATAATTTCTACTGCCAATCGATACTTAATTATGCTACTGTTTATCAATTGTACTGCCACTTGATTTTTTCCTAATCTAAAATTCCCAGAAATTCAGAAAATTTCCTAAACCAAAAATTCTAAATCACACACACCAACTCAATTTTTAAGACACACAATCCACAATTCACATTATAATCACTTCAATAAAAATCATTTATACCTAAAAATGTCAAATGAGTGCATGAACCATCATTGAGCAATTTTCAACAATTATATGTATGTGCATGCTAATATTATACATGAATATGAAATGTATTTTTTAAATTTCTCAATAATATTTTTCATGTACGGTATCCCTGGGCTCCATCCCTTAGTATGGGAAAGGGACGTTACATTCTTTCCCTTACGAAGTGTTGATATTGGGTTTTATCAAAGAGAGCGACCCCCAAAATCAGACAAAGACACGTCATTGATGACTTTGGAGTCATTTGCTACGATGGCCTTTTTGATCCTCTTATCTAAGCAGTTCTACTCTATGGCTCTCCTTACCGCCTCCACCTCTAACAGCTCTGGCATTGTCCATTTGTCCGTCGGCAAATGTGTTGTAGGTTGTGGCCTCAAAAAAGGCATAAAAACTAGGCGGTATAATGGGTCGTCGTGGGTTTAGTACTATTTTAAAAGTGGAGACAAGACCAAAAATTGGAGAAAAGAGACGAGAGCATGAAGAGGGAGAGAGGTACTGGGCATGAGTGAGAGCTTCTGGTTGAGGGGAATACAAGAGATGATTTTTTTGGTGGGAGGAGAGGGACAAACTCGTCCAGAATGTATTTCCCTATTTCAGATGTGCTTGGAATAAGTAAAGATAGGTTGATACGATCTTTATCTATTCCTTTAACTCAGAGAATTATTAATCTTAGGAATAGTCATTTTGTTGGCTTTGTTTTAACCAAACAACATAATAGTTAATTATTAGGAATAAATAGGTAATAGAATACCTATTACCCTAAAGCAAATAGCCTGTATAAGTTTAATGACTCCAAACTCACACATTTGATGCTCACAAATGATCTTATTCTAATGAGTGGAACTGAAGTGCAGTCTTTTAAGATTCTACTAGACATTCTTAAAACTTTCTATAAGTGGTTAGGCTTGAAAATTAAAACAAGAAAGAGTACCTTGTATTGTTTAAGAGATGTCATAAATGTAAATAAACTCAGTAGAATTTCAAGTCTACTTATTCAAATATCTTGGTGTACCTATCTCATATGCTAGGCCTAAGTATTATAATTGTATACCCTTATTGAGAAGTACAAGTCTAGGATTAATGCTTAGCAAAATATATTCCTCGCATTTGGTGCAAGAGTAACACTTATCACCTTTATACTTTCTACCATGCATGTTCACTGGACAACAAATATAGTCTTACCAAAAATGGTAATTAAGGAACTTGTTCGTATTATTAAAGCATTTCTATGGCTAGGAAAAATAAGAAACTCAAAAGGGACTAAAATCAAGTTGAGTGAAGTGACAATTCCAAAATGACAAAGGAGATTAGGGATTACATCAATTTCTATAATGCAAAATGAGTTTACTTGTAAAAGGATATATAGATCACACTTAGATAAGAATGCTATATAGATCAAATGGATTCATGGAAATTATCTTAGAGATCAGAGCTTTTGTTAATTGCAAATTACCAAGGACATTTCTTGGGGTTTCATTCATATGCTGAATTTGAGGAACATTGTATACCCTTGTTTAAAGTACATGCTGGGGAATGGAGAAAGCATATGGCTTTAGTATGATAATTTGATATAATACAGTCCATTAGTGTAAAATAATGAGATCCCTCACCTCTAGAATAGAATTCCTCTTAATCCTAAAGCTTCTTAACTCATTAAGAATGGTTTTTGGTCAGGTAATTTCAAAGGCTTCACCTCCTTACTAGAGTTTATACCCCCCAAATCACTCACTACCATGGAGATGATTTTATCAACTGGCTAGCAGACTCTAAATGAGTGTTCACTAATAAATCTTGCTATTAGATCCTTCAAGTTAATAGGGAGAATGTTCCTTGGTTTGATTTTTTATGGAAAGACTCACTTAACCCTAAAGGTGCATTGATTACCTGGCTGGTTATTAAAAACAGACTCTGAACATATGTGATGTGCAAAGAGGTCGAAGAAGATAAAGAATTTGTTTTTTCAATGCAGGTATTCTAAATCAGTTTAGAGCAAAATCATGCATAAGTTTGTAGAATATTCCCAAACTTATGATTGGCATGAAACACTGATTTGGATCATCAGGTTGGTTAAAATACATAAATATAATAGAGTAATTTCAGGATTGCATTCATTATAGTAATCTATTTCCTGTGGAAAGAAAGAAACAAAATAATTTACAAAGGTGAAAAAGTAAGTAGAAACTAGCTGGCAGAGGATATAATCAATTGGATTACGGCTGTAAAAGTAGCCAAGAATGCTCACAACAACCTGTATAATGAATTAAAAAACATATGGCATTTGTAAATCTATAAAAAATGTTATTATTATGTCCCTTTTGTTAGATTAGATAACTAATGTATGATCTTGTCATTATCATTGTATTGTTGCAATGTTGGAATATTGGAACGGTTTTGCTACGATTAATGAAATTTTATTCATTTTCTTAAAAAATTTATTTTGTAACTAAATTAAGTTTAGATAAGTTAAATGGTGCTAACAATTTTGCTAATTACAGTGCAAAAAATAGGTAATATGAAGTGGTTAGTCATCAGTAATTGTTTATTATAATTTTTTAATTAAATTAAAAATTTAAATTGCCAATTAGATTATAGAAAAAAGGTAATTACTCATACTTACAGTCATTGTGATTTCAGCCATACTTGCCTGTGCTAACTATAACTAAGTCATCCACTTGCAGTTTTTAACTTTGATAAATTATTAGAAGTATAAAATATAGTAAATCAAGTTTTTGGCGTCATTATTGGGGGTTAGTAATATTAGGAAAACCCAGTGTTAGTCTAGCCATTTTTATTTTATTTTATTTTATTTTGGTTTCTAGTTTATTTTATTTTATTAAATTTTTTAATTTTCTTTTTTTACAAAGACAATGACTCTTTGGTCAGTTTATGACCTGAAAGGTTCTAACAAACTTAGTGAATGAAGATCTAAAAAATCAAAATAACATCTCATAAAAATCTTCGTAGAACATAACTGAGAGAGTTTAAGCAAGATCGACAAATAGAGGACTTGGGAGGTCAAATTGATACTAAAGAAGCACAAAACATGACAGACCAATCAAAGACAATATTCACTTATGCTAGAGCAGATTTAACTAGAGTGGAGTTCAGCATTGTCAAACTAACTGTTAATGTGATAGATGTATAATTGAAAATATTTATCCCTATATTTCATGTATTTTTTCTTGGTATTTTATACTTTATTGTATATTTGATATTTAATTTGCTACAAGTGTGTTTAAAGTTATAATTGCCTTCATGAACTTAAAGGAGAAGAATTTGGATGAAAACACAAATTAAAACAAAGATTTAAAGCAAAGAAGGGATACATATTCGTACATAAGCCTGTATACTTCTTTTAGGCCATGACGAATCATGAATTCTAGGTATTTTGGGTTATACATGCTCTAGTACACGCCCACATATCAGACCGTGTATCTCCCAAAAACCTAAAATTTACTGTAAAAATGTATTCAGAGGCAAAATAAAATAGCATATACGGAGAGACATTCAAGGACTTTGAAAGGTGATTTGAGGGGTGATTTTGATCCAGAGAAGCAAAAAATAAAAAGAAATTATCAAAAGATCTAAAAGAATATAAGATCAAACCTCTACGTTGTAAAAACATTCGATAAGAGATAAAAAAGGGAGACTTAAAATATGAACCTTTTATTTTCTATTCATTTTTTATAGTTGTGCATTAGTCTATGTTTTTCTAGGTAATTAGTATGTGTTTTCTTGCATAATTGTTGATTATTGTTGTAGTTTATGATTCATTTTGTATGTTTTCATTTAGTTTGATTTCCATTGTTTTTCTTTTATGTTTGATGATAATTTAGAGTAAGAATTGACTTTTTTTTATGTAAGAAGGAAGATGAAGCAACTTGGAGATTGAGCTAGAGATCAAAGAAGAAAAGAAAAAAGATTCTGTCTTTTTTAAATTCCCATGATTGTGGGAATCATGTCAATTCCCACGATCGTGGGAATTACAATCCAAGACAATACACGAGGCTTCATTAAACTTAGAATCTTTAGACTATTAAAGCATAATTAAGCCTCCATCTTAAGGGGGAGATCAAACCCTTTTATAGAAACACCATCCTTGAGTGAAGAACATATGTTTAAAGCCTTGAGGAAGGATTAAAGTCAAGGATCATCATCGAGATTGGAGAAAATAGCCCATCAACATTAAAGTTTCTACATTTTGGCAAAGAAGAGAAGGAGTTTTCTTATTCAATTTTCTGTCGATTTTACTTCTTCTATTCCTTGTAAAATGGTTTATTTGAATGTTAATGATGTTGTGGAGACTATGAGTGGCTGATTTAGTTTTAGGGGTTACTTTTGAACTATTTTGTTAGAACTCTTATTTTACTAAATTGAATGAAGTTGTATTTGATGATTAGTGATTTTATTTGTTATCCTGCAATAAATCGAGAGAGTAAGTAAGAAGAATTATGTACGATTATACAACGACATTTGACAACCTATAGACATACAATCATCAAATTAATTGGATAGTTAAAAGATAGATCTAGGCGAATTCAATTTATCACCCATATGATAGTTTAATAACTAGTTGAATCGGTATAGTCATTGGGTAGGTTGAGATATCATCCAATTGATTCCCTTTAATTTGATTAGGGACAATTAATTACACCTTGAGAGAGGTTAGTTAATACATTCGGAAATCTAGGGTGAGACACAGTTCAATTAATAAAATAGGAGAAAAAAAGGAAAAAAAGTAATCTATAGTGTTTAGATTCTTAAATTCTGTTTTTTCTACACTTTGATATTGTCTATTGCTTTGTGTTAGTCTTTTAATTTTAATTTAATTTACCAAATTATTTTCATTAAACAATTCGTTTCTTAAATAAAGTTTTTTCTAAATTGAGTGGTGTTTGGGCATCAATCCATGCGGGATCGATATCTGCTATTTTCAACTAGAAGTCACGACTGGTTCACTAGCAATTTTCAAGCGTAAAACAAGTAGATAGGTTTTACCATCAATAAGTTTTTGGCACCGTTGCCAGAGATTGATTGTTTAGCATCTTGTTTAATTTAAATTACTTTGATTTAATAATTTTGATATTTTTCCTTGTGTATTTACAGGTGCATAAACATAAGGAGTACGTGAAGATCGATAACATTTAGTAATGATGAACTATCCGATATCAGAAGACACATCGAGACATCTTAGAATAAGGAATTAGACATCTGAAAAGCTAGATGCCAAGAAGAAATAGAAAGAACAATGATGGAAGATAGTTATCATAGGGAGCAAGGAACTTTTGAAATTACTATGAAGCACATTATGGTTAGGGAAGTACTGATCCTTATTAAAACATCTACACTCAGGAGTGGCAGAACCACCCAGATTTTTGTTGGTCCAATAATGCAAGTACTCACATAGGACTTCAAGACCTATTTGAAATTTAGCAAGATGAGTCCATTTCATGGGATTCCAAATTCAATAAAATCATAGATAAGCTAACAAAATTAGAAGAGAACTAGAAGAGGATGTTTCTCATTTAGGAGGAAAGTCAGAAGAGATTAAAAGGGAAGTTTGATCAAGTTTTTGAAAATCATGTCGTTTCTATTCACAACCTCCAAACTCAAATAAGAAAACTTTCTCGTGAATTTTGTAAGAGAAGTATGGAAGACTCTCTGAGCAATTTAGAATTATGTCAACGAGAGCAAAATGAGGCTATCACACTTAGAAATGGGGATGAACAAGAAGAACCAGTGGAAGAACATACTGAACCCAACCTTATAGAAGACTAAGAAATTAAGAAAGAAGATGAAGAAAAGGATGAAAACCCTCCCTATTATTCACCAGTTCTTGGTATACCATATATGAACATAAAAAAATCTTAGGTAGATGTTGATAAAAAGAACTTTATCTTTTGAATTGACGATGGTCAAGTGAAATTCAATATGAATGATGTATTTAAGAATCTGAATGATAGTAATTCATTTAGGATAATTGATGTGTTCGAATCTTCTAAAGAACAAAAGGACGAAGAATAGATGACAACAGATATCGAGTTTGAAGAAGTTATAAAAGTCTCTGTTCAGGAAGTGGAAGAAGCAGAGGAGATAAAGGTGATTAAGGAAGAAAAAGAGCAACTCATCTTCGTACAGGACAATCTATTGGATTCAATATAAGATTCAGGGAGTTTTTTTATTCCCTGTTATGTTGATAGTTCATTTGGAAAAAAATACATTATTGAGCTTAATCAGTTTTCATAATGTTACCCATATTGTCCTTTTGATTATTTTACAATTTGTAAGTTACTTACAGACTACAAAACCAATGTTGAACAAAAAAGGTGGAAGCAAGCCATTTATAATTGATCTTGGCTGAGTTTCCAAAGAAGAGCATCAAGCTACAGACGTTAAAGGAAGAGCTGCATGGGAGGCAACTCAGAGAATTCTACTTCCTTTAATTGTTTTTGTTTATTTATTGGTGTGGTTCTTTAGTTATGATAATGTTCGATTTGAGTTTGATTGATGTTAATTTGATTTTTATTTAAATTTCAACTTATTTTCTTTTCTAAATTCTTGTTGATGATATGAATTTGATGTGTTTGCAGATTGTGAGATTATGGAGAACTAATACTAAGCTTGGAAGAAGGTTTGGAATTGTGAGAATCACCTCATCCTATGATCATGGGAATTGGACTGATTCCCACAATCGTGGGGAATTGTGGGAAATCCATCTGGAGGGAACTTAAGTTTCCCTCCCCTTTTCTTCTCTCACCCATTCTTTAAAATTTCACTCCCTCTCTCTCTATCCCACAAAATTCTCTCCTCCCACTCTCTAAAACTGTTCAATTTTCCACTAGATTCTTGGCATTTTCTTATATTCTTTCATTAATCTTACAATCCATTCATCTTTTCCTGCATTAATCATTCAAAAACATAAGGATTTGGGTAAAATTTTTCTCTCTCTCTCTTAAATACGAATTTCACTCATCTTTTTCTCAATTTTTGCAGATTTTCTTTTTACAACGGCACCAAGAAAGATGATGGCTAGAAACCAATTAATGAACTCCACGCACAAGTTTCTGGTGAAGGTAAGTGCAATTTAGTGTTGACTTACCGCTCTCCCTTCCCAATCTATTCAGAAGAAAAAGGTATACATTTTTATAACCTTAGGGATAGAGAAATAGTCACTCTTACGTATTTTGATTTTGACTTGTTAGAGAACATAGGTTGAGACGACAACTTGAGCAACTAGCTACAAACGTAGGGTGGAATAGGTTTGTTCTGTATGATGTACCTATTTATGCTACTATAACTCTAGAGTTTTTCACAACAGTCTTGTACAACCATAAAATAGATTTTTTTTAGTTTAGGTTAGCTATAAATGTTTTTAAACTTGATTATCATGTCATGCATAAAATTTTCAATTTTTCGAATGCAAAAATTCTAGAGGTGACGCTAATTTTGGATTCTTATTGGAAAACTTTCACAGGTGAATAACATTTTGACTCACACAATGCACCAAATTCTTTAATCCAAAGTACTGAACATTTACTTTTATACAAATTTATGTGTCTAACTGTGTTTAATAAAATTGAAAGCAACAAATGCTCGGCCAAAGAACTTTTCTTTCTATAGTGCATAGATCAAAAAATTAAAATCAATACACCTTATAGGATTTTTAATCAATAGTGAGTGTTATTACCAAAAAGAGCTCGTGCTTTAGGATGGCTCATATTCTTTGGGTGTGTTTTATAATGTTAATATGAAAAATTTGCACACAATGCTACACGATATGTTTGACATATCATATTTGAGACATTATGAGATTTTAGAGTTCCATTCTATGGAACTCCGAAATCCTCATATGCATACTGGAGTGAGGAATAGGAGGGGCACCAATACAGCTACTATCTGACCCTCCGTATCCTGAGCAGTCTTCGAGCCAGAGGTAGAAGTAGTGGAGGAGGAAACAAGTGCATCAACAAAGGTTGACCAATTTCAACACATCCTCGACTAGATGGTGCCTCCAATCAACAACAGACGACATCCCAACTAAATGAGCTCGGCACACAAATACGAAAAGTCCACAAGGAGTAGCATAGCTTGAAGAAGAGGTTCCTCAACTTCTATCGAAGGAACAATTTGAAGCTCCTTCACCAACATCGTCACCACCATCATCTGAACAAGCTTTCTTTACCCTTTCACTTTTATATTTTGTTGTTTCTTTGTTTGGTTTAATTTCATCTTTTGATTGGTTTCGAGTCATTTTCTTTTTGTTGAGTTTCATTTCATTTTTGTTGGGTTTCATTTCATTTTTTGTTCAGTTTGTTGTCATTTTTTGTTTAGTTTCATGTCATTTGTGTGTTTCAATTTCTTTTGTTTGATTTGAGGCCATTTTCTCTTATTTAGCGGTTGACTTGTCACAGTGAGGACAATGTGAACTTTAAGTGTAGGGAGGTGATATTGAATTTCTCAATTGCATTATTTACATTTTGTTAAATAGGATGCATAGTTAGGCATGCTTTGTGTCAGTAATGGAACCCTCGTTGAATCATTCTTATGAATATTTCCATAAGATTCTGTCATACTAATTAGAATTAGATTGAATGTATGCTTAAACTCGGATTAGGCTACTTGAGTAGAAAGTGAACCATATAGAGTGATGAAAAGTAGTTGGTTACATAAGCTTAGTCATAACTTGACACTTGAACAATGAGGTAGTGTAGAGATGTATAATGAGTTTTCATTTAAGCCGATGTGAGGATTGATCCATATGACTCCGTCCATAGTTATTCTATTTCTTTGTTGAGTGATACTTCCTTAGGTCATTACCTTCAGAAATTACTTTAAATTGATTTTAGTTTACTGGATGCATGCTTAATAGAGATGATTAAGGCCCTCTTTGTGCTAACCTTAGCTTAAATGAACTAGCTGTTAATCTACTCCGTTGAGCCTTAACCTTTGTTTCTTGAAAACTCCTAAAATCTTAAAAATTTATACCTTTTTAACTTACCCATTCACAAGCTTAGTAGAGTATTAAGTAATACATTAGTTGGGATCGTTGTGAAAATTTATCGAGATGAGTTGCGCATATTTCTGCCTGTGGATTATAGTGTATATAGTGTTATTTTGATTCATAGTTCTTCCATGTTTTTTATTAAAAAAAGGAAAGAAAAAAACTATTGAAAAGAAAAGAAAAGGAAAAAAGGAAAAGAAAAGAAAAAGGGAGAACAAGTGAGTAGCATAAATAAGTGTAGAATATTAATTATATTCGTATAACTCGGAGTTATACTTTGTTATCCCATTTTATCTGCTTTTCACTTTACGAATGTTTATGGTTAACCCTTTTTTCCCTCTTTACCCACCTTAACCATTACCACATTACAACCCTAAACAAGTCCTTTACTTTACGAATGCTTATGCATGCAATCACTATAGAAGAGAATTGGTTTATTAGCAAGCCTATGATAGTGTAGTTTCTTATAGAAAGTTTGAGCGAAACACTAACCATCAAACACTTGAGAGAAATGAGTGAAAATCATGAGAAAATTTATGTTGCATCTTCAATTATCTTTGAGTGATGGTGCCAATTGTTGAGTTTCCTTATGAGCACTAATGAAAAATTAGTCATGATATATGTATTAACTTGATATTTGCGTTGGCTTAAATTTGAGGGATTGTATGCTTTGATCTTTGTCAAAATGAAGTGATAGAATTGAGTGGTTGTATTTATTTTGCTTGAGGACAACCAAAGATTTAAGTATGGGGATGTTGATAGTTGTGCGTTAGTATATGTTTTTCTAAGTAATTGGCATGTGTTTTCTTGCATAATTGTTGATTATTGTTGTAGTTTAGGATTCATTTTGTATGTTTTCATTTAGTTTGATTTCCATTTTTGTTCTTTTATGTTTGATGTTAATTTAAGGTAAGAATTGACTATTTTTATGTAGGAAGGAAGGTGAAGCAACTTAGAAATTGAGCTAGACATCAAAGGGAAAAAGAAAAGAGGATTCCATCTATTGCCAATTCCTATGTTTGTGGGAATCATACCAATTCCCGCTCTCATTCGCACGATCGTGGGAATTACAATATGAGACAATACGTCGGGCTTCATTAAACTTAGGATTTTTTAGACTATTAAAGCATAATTAAGCCTCCATCTTAAAGGGGAGAAGAAACCCTTCTATAGAAACACCATCCTTGAGTGAAGAACACATGTTAGAGCCTTGAGGAAGGATTGAATTCAAAGATCATCATCAAGATTAGAAGAAATAGCACATCAATATCAAAGTTTCCAGATTTTGGCAAAGAAGAGAAGAAGTTTCCTTATTCAATTTTCTGTCAATTTTACTTCTTCTACTCCTTGTAAGATAGTTTATTTGAACGTTGATGATGTTATGGAGACCATGAGGGGCTAATTTAGTTTTAGGAATTAATTTTTAACAATTTTGTTAGAGCTCCTATTTTATTAAATTGAATGAAGTTGTCCTTAATGATTGGTGATTTTATTTGTTTTCTTGCAATAAATCGAGAGAGTGAGTAAGATTAATTGTGTATGATTGTACAATGAGGGTTGGCATCCTATAGACGTACTATCATCACATTAATTGATTAGTTAGAAGAAATCTCAGTGAATTCAATTGATAACCCATAGGATAGTTTAATAACTAGTTGAATCGATAGAGTCACTGGGTAGGTTGAGAGATAGTCCAATTGATTCTTTTTAATTTGATTAGGGAAAATTGATTACACCTTGAGAGAGGGTAGTTAATACATTCAAAAATCTATGGTGAGAAACAATTCAATTAATAAAATAGGAAAGAGACAAAATAGAGAAAAAGTAATCTTTAGTGTTTAGATTCTTAAATTCCAATGTTTCTACACTTTAGTATTGTCTATTGCTATATGTTAGTCTTTTAATTTTCCAAATTACTTGCATTAAAAAATTTCATTTCTTAAACAAAGTTTTGTCTAAATTGAGTGGTGTCTGGGCATTAATCCCTGTGGGATCGATATCTTCTCTTTTTAACTACAAGTCACGACCCATTCATTTGCGATTTTTGAGCGTAAAATAAGTAGATAGGTTTTACCATCAACATTTTTCCTTTCTATTTATGTTTGATTTCATTTCCAATAATATGTAACTAAATTTCTATAGTATCTAGCTAAGATGAACCCTATGGTTATGCTATAACATGTTTTAGTTCATTTATTTAATGCAAATGATTTGATTGATATATTGTGATTCAATTACGTGTTTAATTTATGTTTTAATAGATCCAAAATAATATATCATAATATGATTTCATAACATAGAGATTTTAGAAATCATGTGTATGAATAGATCCATCGTAGTTGAAAGGAGTTGATTGTAACCCTAGAGATAGGATGACATAAATCCTCCAGATTAGGGTCAAAGCTAATTACGAACTTCATAAATTAGTAAAGCATTATCAGTACTTTTAATCTGAATAATATTGGTTGACAATTTTAAGATTAGTTATTATTAGTCACAATTGATTTATTAGCATACCATAGGAATTTTCACAATCTAATAGTCAATAAAAAAATTACATTTTAGGGGAATTCGTAACTTAGACACTAGTTTCTAATATCAATTATTTCCAATTGATTTTCTTTGTCTTCTATGTCCTTTATTGCTGCCTAGTTTATTTTTAATTATTTAATTATTAGTTTTTCAATCTGAAAATCCAAAATCCAATTTATAAACTAGATAATAGGGTAATAGTAATTACCAATACTCATATTCTTCGTAGGATTGACCCGTACTTGTCGATACTAGCTATGGATACATCGTGCACTTGCAGTTATTTCATAATTAACTAATTAAGTTTAGGTTAATCTAGTTTTTGACGTTACTACTGGGGACAGTGACATTAGGAACACTTGAATGCTATTACTCTAGTCATTATTTATTTTATTTTATTTTATCTTATTGTATTTCTGACTTATTCATTTAATTTTCTTTTAAAGTTCCCTACATTTACAGTGTGTTGGTAGTTTATTTCACGAATTAACATTTAACTCCATATCCATAACTCAAAATGAAAGGATGGAGCAGACAATACTCTTATGGGATTTATAATATGTCTTCATAAAACATAACATCACCATGTTGAAAAGAGCAGTTCCTTATATGTTTTTGGAAGCTCAATTGATATACATACCGTGTTGTGACAGTTATAGGAGTAATTTTTACAATCATGAATGTCAAGCACTGATGTATATATGGGAGCAACCAAACATATGCAACTAACCTCAAGGTCTATCATATAAGAATATATATAAATCAGAGTGGAGTAACTTTTATACATATGGGTGGAATGACTATGCTCCAACTGAATATGTACAACAAGAACAGCAATATAAAAATATTATAGATAAACTAATGTAATGCCTTACCGAGAGAGTAGCTAGTCAACATAAATTTGATGAGGGAATTTTTTCACTTACATATGATGAGCATAATACTTCATATTATCTGAGCTTCTTAACATTTTAAAGTGAAGAAGAGATTAAGATTAATTTCATGAATGACAATACATTTTAAGAAGGTGAAGAGGTAACTACTACTATGAAAGCTATGATGGTTGAGTTTTGATTGAGCCCAAGTTTATTACATAAATTGGCAACATTTTCATAACTTTTGCTACACTTTTTGACTCATATCTCTAGATTTTGTGCTTAAATTGATTCTTGACTGTGTGCTTTTATTTTATGTAGTTTGAAGGTAAAAATTGTTACAAATCAGTATTCATTGCACTAATTAATTTCTGATAACAATTGATACTACAAACTACCTTTTTTCTTATTGTAGGAGACTTAAGGAAAAGGAAGTCAAGAAGAAGATGTGTAGTGAAACAAGGCTTAAGTGAAGTAAACGAGAGAATGAGGTGCAAAGTTCTCAGTGGCAAAGTGGATCTATCACTGCAGCGAATCACACAGAATCCAGGCTGAACTTTCGAGAAAAGTTTGCTGCAGTGAAGATTAATTCTTTCGCCGCAGCGAAGAAACCAATAACAGAGCAAAACCTTTCGGGAAAAGTTTGTCGTGGAAAAAAAATTTATCACCGCAAAGAACCTTCGGAAACCTAGACCAATTTCAGAAAAATCACCTGACCCAACATCCTTCGTTTAAAAACCTACCAAATTAGGTTATAGACAGACAGAACAGGACAGAGAGAAAAACACTAAACACACTCACGGCTCTTCCACTCCACTTGACCATCATTAATCACTTCTTTCCATTTTTCTACCGCCATATTCATTATCTGTTGTTGCTACTATAGATGCTCTTGAGGGTTTTTAGTTGTGAGTTCTCCCAAAGAAATGCTTGGCTAAGCACCATTTCCTTTTAAATATGTAGCAATGGCTTGAGTTCAATGGGCTTCAAAGGGGAGTAGTTTGTTCATATTTAACTACATTGTTGTGAACTCC
>JANZXR010365332.1:0-19867 GCA_027575705.1 Erythroxylum echinodendron
TCATGATGGGACAAACTTGTCACCGTGACAAGTTTTGTCCCATCATGACTAACACAATGGTGACTTGTTGTGTCACCAGTCGTATGACAAGTGCCCTCACGAGGGTGACTTAACTTGTCACCTATGTGACTACTCCATTGCATTCACTTAATTCTTAAACGTGTAGGTTGACGACGTAACAACCCTAACGTGCTATAAATGGATAATGAATGAGAGGTAAAGGGGGGAAGAACTGAAAGGTTTTGACACACTCATTCAGGAGACACAGAGAAATAGAGAGGAAGAAGAGAGAAATAAAGTGAGTTAGTGAAGAAGACAAAAACACAACAAAGAGATGGAAGCTAGGGAAAGAGGCCAAAAGTAAGAGCTGGAGCTGAATCCATTGAACTTAAGTAACCATTCAGTTGGGCGAGAACATACTGAAGCAGAAGGCGAGAGCTAAAGTGGGAAGCTTGAGAGGGGCAGGAGACCAATCGCACTCCCTCATCCAATCCTTTTTGCTTTTTCTATTTTTCATCTGCTGTTTAGTTTTTTGTTTATTTACTGAACTTGTTACTTTTTAGCTTAATCGACTGTTATTTGTTTTGTTTCATAGTTCATTTAGTATTCACTTTTTTATTGCTTTAATACTTTTGTTGGCAGTAACATAGTGGACATGATGAACTGTATATTATGCTATGATGAGCTGATCTCTTTTTCTTGAGGATTAATGAAGATATTTTTATCAAATATGCATGATTGAGGGATTGTGTTGTTGTTTTATGTTTACTATAGTTTCTAAACTGAATGGATGTAATAACATGATTAAACTTTGCATCATTTTAGTATTAAACGAAAGACCGAGAGGATAAGTTTAATATGGAACAAGAAACTATAGACGTTTAGGTTAAGAATTAGAAATATATTAACTTAAGTGGTAATTAGTAGTCAACCAATTCTAATAATAACTTGTTGAATACAAAAGTTAGATTAGTTTATTATTCGAGTTGAGCCTAACTGTTAATTTTAGTAAGATAGTTAACCAATCATTTCCCTTAATCATGTATAGGAGATTAAACTAGTGAAATTATTCCAAGAGTTTTCCTTTTCGATTTCTACTCGTTTTTGCTTCTGGTTAATTCAATTTATTTTTTTCAATTGCGAGATTGCTTTAAGGTCTTTTACTCAACAAATCAGGATTGAGTGTTTAGTATTTTTTGTTCAAGATTAATTTAAGTGAACCAGTTTCACCTCTATGGGAGACGACCTAAAACTATCTCGTATTCTTGTCATTAGGATGGCGTAAGTAATTTTTATAACATTTTGGGCACAACAGTAACTATCGAATATACTAAGTTATAATCATTAGCTTAACCTTACATTCTTCAAAACTCAGTGGGGATCAATTAAGAATGGCTTGTTTCTACCCATTTTGTTTAATATCAGTTTAATAGGTTGTAAATAAGCTACATATTGTGAGATAATCAAAATGATATAATTAATCAATTCAATAACAATTAATCAAATCAAGAAAAATAAGTAAGTTCAGCAATGCCCTTTGAAGTAACAAACTGTTAATAAAATAGGGAATAATAAAACTCCCTGAATTGTCTATTGGATTCAATAGTTTGACTTCTAAGAAGGTGAGCTAGTCTCTTTCTTCCTTAATCACCTTCTTCTCCTCTTCTTCCTCTGCTTCATGAACATAGATGTCCGTATCTTCTTTAACCCCTATCTCTGCTATCATCTGTTTGTTGTTCATAAGGTTATACATGCTAAGTTTTAATATTTATTAACCTTGGTAAAATCCACAAGCTTACGTGTCATTCGCGTAGTACCTAAGGTATAGATCCCACAAGGAGGGCCAAACTAGTCCTAAAATCTAAGGTGGTACTAAACTACAATAATTTAAAATAAATAAACTAATTCAGAAAATAAACCAATCAAATAATTAATTTCAAGATTTGAGTTGCAGAAATCTAAATAAGAAAAAGTTCACACAAACCAATCGAAAAATGAACTTAGAAATTACCAAGTGAGAGAAAGTAGATTTTTAATCCGAAATTAACAAAAATCTAACTGATTATGCAATTATCGAATTAATGGGTTTAGACAGTCCTAGGGTAGATTACTCTCTCCCGAGTTATAATCCTTAAACTTAGTTGATAATCCCTAATTTAAATTATGGAATTGTGATCTCTCGATTCACAATTGACCCAAAGCCTAAATTAGTTCTAAATTGTCTAATAATTGACTGGGAACCTATGCTCGATCTCTCGTTACACGATTCTACCAGTTTGATTCAATTCTCTACCTATCAAATTACCTAACTCTCGTTAGCCTAATTTGATTATTTTCACTTGACTCACCCTCTCAGTTTATTGCCGAATTATTACGAACAGATATTGAATCACAATTAAATTAATAAAAACACAATAAACTAAACTTTATTAAACCTAAGGACCAAAAACCCAAAGGTGAGTTTATAAATAAATCAACACTCAACAACAGTTAAGTTCAATAATCATCCCAATTTCACATCCATAAAATTGGAATAAAAATAGAAATACTGTCGAAATAGATTCGTGGAGACAGCAACTACAGAAGACCACCTGTTTCGGGAAGTACGTTGCATCAAGCTTTATCTCCGTGACTCTCTTCCTTTGTCTCCTTCCCCAATCTCTCGGAAACTCTCTAGGTTTTTTTCGAAATATGGCTTACATGAATGCTCTCTTTTTAGACTCTCGAGGCTGCTCTTTCTATCTTGTAATGTTCTTTTCATATCTTGGAAGCCCTAAGTTTAATCCGGGGTTGAAATGGTCTGAAAAATCATGTGAAACTCGAGTTTCTATATTGGTACGACACAGGCCACCATCGTGGCCAATGCCTAAACCTTTCTGTCATGATCATGGCCCAAAGTGCACGATTGTGGCCAAGGTCCTTTCAGCTTGCCTCTTTCTGCTATGATCGTGGGCCGAGTTTTTGGCTCGAAACTCTCTGAAACTTCTCCGTTCTTCGCCGTTTACCTTGAAACACTAACAAACTCATCAAGGTACGTTAAAAATATAACAATTAAGCTCAAAGACTTATACTAACCCATAAAAACACTCAAAAACATAAACTAACACAATTAAACCATAAATACACACTCAAAACTCAAATTCACACCAAATGCCTAACAAATTACACCCTAAAACACAATACAAATCATAACTATCAGCATCCCCACACTTAAATTTTAAACATAGACTTATTCTTTTGCTCAGAGGCAAACATTGGTGATGAATGTAGATTCGGTTGCTCGACTAAGTCCTTTTATTAGACAACTTGGTTGGAACGTCGTTATAGCCTTTTGACGTGAAGGCACACATTTGTGATATGTGTCGATCCAGTTATTCAGCTATTATCACGTTTTCAACTGACTATTAGATTTATTCACAACCTAAAGGTCAGCAGAATAGTGATTTATGAACAAAATATACACTTTTTAAAATTCATTTACTTTTTTTGCCTACCTTGTTGTATTTAGCTATTCGTTTTCATGAAAAGTACCAGTTAAGCAACTTAAGTTAAAGGGCCTCAAATCATGAATGAATGTGATAACCTGGAGGGTGCTAAATTTACGTTAAGTCCTAATTAAGCTATATATTTATCCAAAGAACCCTAATTCACTAATTTTGCGAGCTAATGATCATTTACAACTTATTAGAATATGTTCAAAATTAAATGAATTCCACTTCATCTAACCTATTGACACATTCAAACAATTCACAAAATGCAACCTAACAAACTATCATATAATATGCAAAATTCACACTTAAGGTAAAAACACACAACCCTCCCCACACTTGAACAACACATTGTCCTCAGTGTGAGAAGGGTATACAAACACACTAGGGGGAAATAAAACACAATAGTTAGAAAACAAAGGAATAAAATACTAATAAAAATTAAAAGAAAAGGGTTAGAACACGAAACTATTTACGGTGATAGAGGTGGTGATATTGATAGTGTTGAGACCAAATCCACTTGATATCGGGAGTGTTTCCCTATCTTGTAAGTGATTCAAGAGAACAAAAGAATTAACAATCCAAATCATTCCAATTCATTCAAATTCATTCGTAAAAGTCCCTTGCTCCCTATAATATACATCCTCCATGATCGTTCTTTTAATCTCTTCTTAGCATTCAACTCTTCAAATATCTCATTCTGACTCTAAGAAGTCTTGACATATTTCTACTTTCTGCCCCAAACTTTTTTTAGAAAACAAAAGACGTTAGACTAAAGAACTAAACTAATCGCCTCCCCGTCAACAACGTCAAAAAACTTGTTTGCAAGGTTATACATGCTAAGTTTTAATATTTATTAACCTTGGTAAATTCTGCAAGTGCACGGGGTCGTTTGCGTAGTACCTAAGGTATCGATCCTATAAGGAGGGCTAAACTAGTCCTAAAATCTAAGGTCGTTCTAATCTACAATAATTCAAAATAAATAAACTAATGCAGAAAATAAACCAATCAAATAATTAATTTCAAGATTTGAGTTGTAGAAATCTAAATAAGATAATAAGTCACACAAACCAATCCAAAAATCAATCTAGAAATTACCAAATGAGAGAAAGGGGATTTTAAATCCAAAATTAACGAAAATCTAAATGATTATGTAATTATCGAATTAATGGGGTTCAGCCATCCTCTTGAAAGAGAGGGGTGCCTTCGGGAACGTGGACACAGGTGGTGCATGGCTGTCGTCAGCTCGTGTCCTAGGGTAGATTGCTCTCTTTCGAGTTGTAATCCTTAACCTTAATTGATAATCCTAATTTAAATTATGAAATTATGATCTCTAGATTCACAATTGACCTAAAACCTAAATTAGTTCTAAAATTATCTAATAACCTACCGGGAACTTATGCTTGATCTCTCATTACATGATTCTACCGGTTTGATTCAATTCTCTACCTATCAAATTACCTAACTCTCATTAGCCTAATTTGATTGTTTTCACTAGGCTCACCCTCTCAGTTTATTACTGAATTATTTCAAATAGATATTGAATCATAATTAAATCAATAAAAACACAATCAACCAAACCTTATTAATCTCAAGGACCAAAAACCTAAAGGTTAGTTTAGACATAAATCAACACTCAACAACAGTTAATTTCAATAATCATCCTAATTTCATACATCCATAAAATTGAAATAAAAATGGAAATACTGTCAGAATGGATTTGTGGAGGCAGCGACTACGTGAAACCACCTGTTCTGGGAAGTACGTCATGTCAAACTTCATCTCCTTGACTCTCTTCCTTTGCCTCCTTCCTCAATCTCTAGATAACTCTCTAGATTTATTTTGGAATGTGGCTGACGTGGATGCTTTCCTTTTAAACTCTCCCCGGATATTGTTTCTATCTTGTAATGTTCTTTTTATATATTGGAAGCCCTACGTTTAAATTGGGGTTGAAACGGTCAAAAAAATCATGCAAAACTTGAGTTTTTGTATCAGTCCGACATGCGCCACGATCGTGGCCCTGCCTGTCACCATCGTGGCCAATGTCTAGACCTTTCTGTCACGATCATGGCCTAAAGTGCATGATCATGGCTTGGCACATAGCTCTCTATGACGATTATGAGCCAAAGTGTATGATCGTGGCCAGGGTCCTTTTAGCTAGCCTCTTTTTGTTACGATCGTGGCCTGTTGTGCTACGATTGTGGGCTATGTTTTTAGCCTAAAACTCTCTGAAACTTCTCTGTTCTTTGTCGTTTACCCTGAAACACTAACAAACACATCAAGTTGCCTAAAAAATATAACAATTAAGCTCAAAGACTCATACTAACCCATAAGAACACTTAAACACATAAACTAACACAATTAAACCATAAAAACACACTCAACACTAAAATTCAAATTAAATGTCTAACAAATTACACCTAAAATACAATGCAAATCACAAATATCATTTATCATTCCCTTCTACATTAGCTTCTTGAATAGAGATTTCCTTTTATTTCTTAAACCTAATCTCCACTGTCATCTATTCATCTTCCTCTCGCTCCTTTAAAGATTTAACTCCATCATTTCTCAAAAAGTAGCTACCCTCCTTCGGATTCTTTAGTACCTTATTCATGTTAAATTTCACTTATTCCTCTCCAATCTAAAGGATGAGGCTATCTTTATGGACATATACCAAAGCTTTTCCATTGTTTAAAAATGTATACCAAGAACTAGTGGATTATTTTGACCCTTTTCAAAGTCTAGCTTGACGAAATCCACAGGAATTACAAACTTGTCAACTTTTATAGGCACATCCTCCATCAAGCCTAATAGTTTCTTTATCGATTGGTCTACCAAATGAATACATATAGATGTTGGCTTCACATCTTTTAGCTCCAATTTCTAAAAGATCGACAAAGGCATAAGGTTTCTATTTATACCTAAGTTGCATAAACATTTTGAAATCTTTAAATTACCAATTACACTGGGTATTATAAAGCTCCTTATATCTTTCAACTTTGAGGTCATATAGTTGGTAATTTTAAAACGTTGGTCATCTTCCCAAATTTGCTTGTCAAATAATATGTCTTTAAGGAACTTCGCATACTTGGGCCTGCGTTTCAACACTTCTACAAAAATATAAGTAAAATTTCCATTTCTTTAGCTTTTCCATAAATTTTGTGAATGATACATCCAATTAATTACTCTGAAGTCTTTGTGGGAATGATATTTTTGGTGAGTAAGGTAGAGGAGGAGTATAGGGAGGGTCCTCATTCTTTCCTTCTTCCTTTTTCTTTTTCTCTTGATCTTCTAAAATGTAGGTCTCAACTTGTCTTTTTGCTAGTTCTTCTAGCCCTTTCCCACTTCTAAGTGTGATAGACTTAGATTGTTGTGTTGGATTTGCTTCCTTATTGCTTGAAAGGCTCCTCACACTTTTTTTGTAGATAATTAATTAGGTAGTTAGCCCAATTGAACCTCTAAGTTATGATTAGGAGAAGCATATTTTTTCTCTACTTGATTAAGTCACCCTTCCATCCTTTTCTGGGCCTCTTGCAACTTTATGAGCTTGTCTAATTTAGAAACCCATAAACTGGACTCATCTTACTGAAATCCTAGTACGTCTTGATTTCCCATTTGAGTCTTTGCATTGTTAGACCAAAAGAAATCTAAGGGGTTCTGTCACCCTGGATTATACATGTCCAAATAAGGATGATTACTTCCCCTACCAAATTATGCTTCATTGAAGTTCAATTGCTCCATATTGTTGCTTTTCCCTAGGAAGCAATCAGCTATGATATAAGTCCCTCATCCACATAGTTCCTTGCTGAATTGCTTTGAATGGAGAGAACAAGGTAGTTGTCAGGATATTTAATTCCTTGATGAGGTTATCAATTTTAGCCTGCAATGTTGTCATTGAATCTACCATGATCATTCCTTCTGGATCCGGGAAGGTTAACTGATGTTTACTTCCTTTTTATTTCTAAAGAAAACTATTATTTGTCATCTATTCAAACAAATTATGTATCGCTCACACTGGTGGTCAAAAAATTCCTTAATGATAGTGATAGTTATGCGTTAGTCTATATTTTTCTAAGTATTTGGCATGTGTTTCTTACATAATAGTTGATTGTTGCTGTAATTTAGGATTCATTTTGTATGTTTTTGTTTAGTTTGATCTTAATTGTTGTTATTTCATGTTTGGTGTTAATTTAGGATAAGAATTGATTATTTTTATGTAGGAATGAAGATTGAGCAACTTGGAGATTGAGCTAGAGAATAAAGAGGAGAAAAGAAAAGGGAACTTTTTATTGCAAAATCCTACGATATTGGTAATCATGCCAATTCCCACGATTGTAGGAAGTTTAATCTGAGAAACTATACGGGGTTAATTAAATTTTAGGATTTCTAGACTATAAAACATATTAAACCTCTACAGATGAAAAAGGATGAAAATCTTCTATAGAAAAGAGCCCCCTTGGGTGAAGAATACAAGTTTTGAATCTTGAGGAAGGTGAAGATTCAAGGACTATCAACAATAATTGGGAAAATAGCACATCAACATAAAAAATTTTAGATTTTGGCAAAGAAGAGAAGGAGTTTTCTTTATTCAATTTTTTAGGTTTTATTCTCTTCTAATCTTTGTAAGATGGTATATTTGAGTGTTGATAATGTTATGGAGACCATGAGTGGCTGATTTAGTTTTAAGGATTACTTCTGAACTTTTTTGTTAAACTTCTAATTTATTGAATTGAATGAAAGTTGTCTTTGATGATTATTGATTATATGTATATCTTGCAATAAATCGAAAGAGTCAGTAAGGTTATTTTTGTAGGATTATACAAGAGAGTTGGCAACTGATAGACTTACAATCACCATATTAATTGATTAGTTAGAAGAGAGATATCGTCTAATTCAATTGATCACCCATAGGATAGCTTAATAACTACTTAAATTAGTGGAGTGATTGGGTAAATTGAGAGATCATTCAATTGACTTCATTTAATTTGATTAGGGACAATTAATTCACCTTGAGAGAGGGTAGTTAATACAATTGGATATCTTAAGTGAGACACAATTGGATTAATAAAGTAGAAGGGAGACAAAATAGGGAGAAAGTGATCTCTAGTCATTAAATTCGTGAATTCCGATTTTCTGCACTTTGGTATTGTCTATTGTTTATTGTTATTTTTTCAATTTCAATTTAATTTCCCAGATTATTTCCACTAAACAATTTCGTTTCTTAAATAAAGTTTGGTTTGAATTTAGTGGTGTCTGGGCAGCAATCCCTATAGGATCGATATCCACTTTCTAACTACAAGTCACGACCCGTATACTTACAGTTTTTGAGCGTAAAATGATTATATTGTTTTGTAAAATTCACTCAACAATTTTTTGGCGTCGTTGCCGGGAATTGATTATTTAACATCTTGTTTAGTTTAGATTACTTTGATTTAAGAGTTTTTGATACTTTTCCTTATGTGTTTGCAAGTGCATGAACACAAAGAGTACGTTAAGAGAGATAGAAGTTAGTGAAGATGAGTTTCTCGATATGAAGAGACATGAAAGAGAGTTAAAATAAGTGAAGCGTTTAAATTTTACAAAAAGGAATATGGCTGAAAAGGGGAGCAAGAAGGAGCTCAGAGGACATTGATGGAGCTCAGAGGACATTGATGGACTTTATGAGGCCAGGATTCAGTCCTAAAGAAGTTATGAGACTAGTGGTTTAGCCCAACAATTTTGAGAAAAGTCAGCACTCCTCAACATATTGTAGAATAGTGTGCAATTCTAAGGACTATCCAATAAGGCTTCGAATGCCCACATCATAAATTTTTTAGAGTCTTGTGACACTTTTTGATTCAATGGAATGTTTGATGATGCAGTTAAGCTGAGATTGTTTTCTTTCACATTGAAAGATTGGGCAAAGGCGTGGTATAACTTGTTGAATTCAAGGAAGGTTACTACTTGGGAGTAACTAGCCCAATCATTCCTCGCGAAATACTTTACATTGACCAAGACTGCGAGGATTATAAAAGAGATTACAAATTTTCAGTAGAATGATGGGGAATCTCTCTATGAAGCTTGGAGAGATTCAAAGAACTACAAAGAAGCTATCCCCATTATAACCTTCCAAAGGAGTTCCTGCTACAAACATTTTACAATGACATGAATCCAAGCATGAGAGGAATAATTGATGCAGCGTTGGAAGTTCATTGATGAGGAAGACTGTAGAAGCAGCTTATAATCTTTTAGAGGATTTGGCGAATGACACTTGCATGTGGTCTAGCCAGAGGAGCATACGGGGGCAGAAGGAGCAAAAAGATATTATACCTATTGACTATATTACTGCTTTGTAGGCTTAGATCATGACCTTTATGAAGTAGTTAAACAATATGCAAGGAGCATCGTCCTCTACAGCTAAGCGGATGTAAGTGCAGTGTGAGCTATATGGATAAAACAACCATAGCTCAGCTGAGTGTTTCTTGATAGGAGCCGGTGGAACCGAAAAGGTAAGTTACTTGGGTCAGCCACAGAGAGGTAATAACCCGTATTCCAATACTTATAATCTAGGTGGAAAAACCACCTAATTTTTTCTTGGAGTAATAACAATGCAGGTAGCCAAGCAAGACCGCAAGGACCTCTGGGATTTTAGCAAGATCGAATCGGATTGATGGAGAGCAAGATGGATAAGATGATGGAGGTTTTGGGTTCCAAATTGGTAGCTCAAGAAAAGAATTAGAAGAGGATGTTTGCTAGCTAAGAAGAAAGTCAATCTAATATTTGTATGAATTATTAGGTTGTTATCTCCCGTTACCTAACTTAATCAGATAACTATGGACTTACTCTCTCATTCTAAATTTCTTTATTCTTCAATTTCCTAGTTTCCATCACTAACAAACACATCAAACATGTAGCACCCGACTCTCATCTAACGTATGCCTGTACGTCATTCAGACATTCTAGTCTATGTCTGATGGAAGCAGTGCGCTAAAGTAGTAACATCAAATATCTCCACCTCCATTATGTTTGAAAGCAACATCTTATCCCTCCTTGATATGTTGCCCACTCTTTGACATCTATAACACTTTAGCACAAAATCTCGAGCATTCTTAAACAAGGTCGGTCAATAAAATCCACACTCCAAGATTTGTCCAGCAGTCTTATTAGTTCCATAATGCTCTGCATAAATTAAGCTATGAAATTTAGTTAAAATTTCAGGCATTTCATCTTTAAGGACACACCTACGAATCACACTGCCAACACATATCCTATAAAGTATAGGTTCATCCCAAATATAATGAGAGCATTGAAATAGAAAACGCTTCCTTTGTTGATATGAAAAATTAGAGGGAAGGATACCAACTGAACAATAGTTTGCAATAGCTGCAAATGAAGGACGAAAAGGATTATCTACCATTATTAAAGCCTCATCAGGAAAGCTCTCCTCATTTTCTGCTTCATGGTGTCCTCCTTCAAGTCTCAATAAATGGTTTGCTATGAAATTTTTTTTTCTTTTCTTGTCTCTAATCTCAATGTTAAACTCTTGAAGCAGGAGTTCCCATTGTATTAGCCTAACCTTGGCATCGTTCTTAGCAAAGAGGTAGAGTACTGATCGTATGAGCCTAGCCTTGGCATTCTTCTTAGCAAAGAGGTAACATAACGCTGCATTATATGTAAAAACAATAACTTGTGAGCCTAAAAGATAAGAACAAAATTTCTCACAAGCAAATACTATCGCAAGTAACTCCTTCTCGGTAGTGGTGTAGTTTAGTTATGCTCTTGTTAAAGTCTTGCTTGTGTAATGGATAATATGTAGCTTCTTCTCCTTCCTTTAGCCAAGTAAACAGTCAATAATATAGTCACTTGTATCACACATAATCTCAAATGGAAGAGACCAATCTGGTGATGTCAAAATAGGTGTTGTTGTACGTGCCTTCTTCAAGCTGTTAAAAGAATCTAAAAAATTATTATCAAAAATAAAAGGCACATCTTTAACTAGTAAATGTGTCAAGGGTCTAGCAATAAGAGAAAATCTTTAATGAACCATCTGTAGAACCTTGCATGACCCAGGAAAGCTCAGATACTCTTGATATTGGTGGGAGGTGGTAATCTTTCAATTACTTTGATATTGGCGCAATCCACTTCAATCCCTTTGCATGAGAACTTATAGCCTAATACAATTCTCCCTTGGACCATGAAATAACATTTCTTCCATTTTAAAACTAGATGAGACTCCTGTCATCTTTGAAGCACTCTATCTAAATTAAGCAAACAATGATCAAAAGAGTCTCCAAAGACAGAGAAGCCATCCATAAAGACCTCCATAAAGTTTTTATTCATGTTCGCAAATATGGCCATCATACACTTTTGGAATGTAGCAGGTGCATTGCATAAACCAAAAGGCATCTTCCAATAAGTAAAAGTTCCATAAGGATAGGTGAAAGTTGTCTTCTCTTCTTCTTCTGGGTATATAAATACTTGATTGTACCCTGAATATCCATCAAGAAACGAATAAAAAGAATGAACAGCCTCCCTTTCAATTATTTGGTCCACAAAAGGTAAAGGAAAATGTTCTTTCTTGGTGGCCAAATTTAGCTTCCTATAGTCAATACGCACTTGCTAACTTGTGATGGTCATAGTAGAAATCTTTTCACCTTTTTCACTCTCTATCATTGTCATGTCACCATTCTTCGGCACACACTGTATTGGGCTCACCTATTCACTATCAGAAATAGGGTAAACAATCCCCGCATCTAATAACTTCACTATCTCCTTCATAACTTCTTGCATGTTTGGATTTAATCTTCTCTGTCTTTCCCTTATAGTATTACATCCTTCTTCTAGGTTAATCCTATGCATTACCATATTGGGGCTAATCTCCCTAATATCATAAATTTGCCACCCCACGTCTCTCATCCTCTTCCTAATGGTATCCACCACTTTCTCTTCTTTCTTACAATATAATTGGTTAGAGATAATGATAGGTAGAGTATGGTTGCTACCTAAAAGGTGTATCTCAAATGGGAAGGTAAGGGTTTAAGCTCTAAAGTGGGGGGTTTAACAATAGAAGGTAGTGTAGGAGTATCAGTTCTCTTTGATTTCTCTAGATCAACTTGCTCATATAAGTCCTCTTCTTTCACACTCTCATCTATGTGCACTTCCTTAATTTTGTCAACTTCCTCTTCAACCTCCTTCACACATTCATCCATGACATCAATTTTCATACAAACATTACCATCCACCAGTTTCTTCAAAGATTGTGACATATTAAATTCAACTTGTTCATCACCAATTCTCAACACAAGTTTCCCTTCATACACATCAACTAATGCCCTACCAGTATTCATAAAGGGCCTACCCAAAATTAGTGGACAATTTATATTAACTTCAAAATCCAAGACAACACAATCAACAGGAATAATAAATTTGTCCACTTTTACCAAAACATCTTATATAACTCTAAATGACCTCTTGATGGATTGATTCGCTAGTTGAATTAATACGGATGTTAGCTTGACCTCTCTTAGCCCTAATTTCTTAAAAATAGACAAAGGCATCAAGTTAATACTTGCACCTAAATCATATAAAAATTTAAAGAATTCAAAATCACCAAAAATAAATGAAATAGTAAAACTCCTTGGATCTTGAAGTTTTCAAGGCATTTGGCTTGATATGATTGAGCTACAATTTTTCATCAAAGTTATAATTTGATTGTCCTCCTAAGTGCATTTGTGTATAAGTATATCCTTAAGAAATTTCACGTACTTAGGCATACACTCCAAAGCTTCCACTAATGACAAGTTAATCTACAGCTTCTTCAGTTTCTCTAAAAACTTAGAAAATTGAGTGTCCACCTAATGTTGTTTCACCCTTTATGGATACAAAAGTTTAGACTTATAGGGTGGTGGTGGTATATAGGGCCTTTCTTCTTTTTTCTCTACTTTTATCTCCTTTTCTTTTTCTTGGCTTTCCTTTTGTACACTTGGTTCCTTCGTTTGCTTGCCACTTTGAAATGCAATAGCATTGAGATGTTCCCTTGGTTTGACCTCAGTATTGCTCAGTAGACTACCTGCATTTATAGATGATAAGGAATTAGCAAATTGACCTACTAGAACCTCCAAATTATGGATGGATGAGGCACAATTTTTCACAATCTAGTCAAACTTTGCTTCCATCCTCTTTTGACTTTCCTCCTGGCTGGCAAACATCCTCTCTTGGCATACATAACTTAAATAGCCACTAATACTCTTGATTCGATCACTAACATTTCATAGTGAATCATTTTCTCAATACAAAATAAATTAATCAATTCTAGTTTAGAAGGATTGAAACTAACAATAGCTTTACTATTGAGATGTTTTTCATAATTAGTTAAAACAATCCAATCTTTTACTAGGAACCAAACCATCTACTTACCTAGTCCCTCTTTATTTTGGTTTTCAAAAAATTAATAAAATCTATCCTTTTAAGGTTTATATAACCCTTAATGGCTAGTTGTTTATTAATGCTATTAAAGCCTTTCACATTTCAAAATAAAGTCAACATTATCTATTAATTTGAATATATTTTTTCCTCTTGGATTTCCTCCCTATCTTTGTAGATTGCTTCCCATAAGGCCTAGATTTGCACTAGAACTCTCCTTTTTGTCTTGAATTGGGTATTAACATCTACATCCTTAGGTATGACTTACTCATCCCCTTCCATCGTTAGCTATTTCGCTTTCCTTATAGGAGTAGTTATTGTATCCTTCTTTTTCTTTGATATTTCTCCATTGCTTCTCTAGGATGCCTTTATATTTGTTCCATCACATCCTTTTTTTCCATCCTCTTTATTTGATTGAATTTCTTTTCTGACTTCCTTAGGCCTTCATACTTATTTATGTTTTTTAGCTTTAAGCCTCTATATATAAGTTACCACAATAGACTCTTCCTTAAGACCTCTATCATTTTTTAGCTTCATTATTTGAAGAGAATTAGGTAAATTTCTACTCATGTTAACATCTATGCATACTCTTGCATAATCAAATCTCTTTAATATAACACCATTTTCATCCATTCCTAAAGGCTTACCCAGTTTATTCGCAATATAACTCACACCTTCTACTGACCACTACTTTAATGGAACTCTATGTAAGTTCACCCATAAGGGAAATGTCTTTGGAATGCTTTCATGAAGTTTGATGCCTATATGCCATCTCTTAAGAAATACTAAATTTCCTTGAATATGCCAAGGACTCGCATCTATTTCTTTATAAGCTTTCTCCTCCAAAGAGAACTTAAAGATTAAAAGCTCATCCTTATTAATCATTAAACTTTTAATTCCTATAAGGGGTAGGCTGGTCTTCTTTCGAAAAGTACCCTACTATAGATGTGCTCCATTTCTTGGCTCTTATAAAGGGTAATTCCAATGGTGGTGAGATTAGCTCCTCTTCTATCAATTGGATAAATCTCAAGTTACGAAAGGTGTTAAGAGTCACCCATGATGGAGCTCCATATAACCTTTTCTAGGTAATGGATGGTTTAGGAGTTTGCTTAGATCCAGGAATGGGGAGAAATCTAAAAGGCAAGTGAAGGGTGATGATTCTTTGATAGGATTTAAATTACCTTATGAGAAATTAAGCAAACATGCCAATTTTTTTTTCTTCCAAATGTAGATATCTTCTTTGATTTTGGACTTCCAGAAATTGCATATCATCCTTTGAGATTACATGTAACATATACGCAAATATTAAAATGATAAAGTTAGTTAGTATTTTGCTGAGCTAAATTGCCTACCTTTTATGCATTAAACTATTAGAGAACCCTTTTAAACTTTATATAATTCTAATATTTTTCTTTGTGACCTTTTTCAAAGAAACTTGAGCCTAAAAGGGAAAAACAATAATAGTAACTTAATTAGTGGAGCTTTTCATTATTAGTAAAGCTTTTGCTTGTGATTTGATGATTGTTATATACGTTGTGAAAAGAAATAAGTGTGGGAGAGATGGTCACGTATATGGAAAGAAAATGTGAGAGGCAAAATTCATGCAAAATAAAATAAATTAAAAAGAAAAATTATAAAAATCTGTTGGCATGTTTTTCTCACACTTGGAAAGAAAGATGGAAGAGTTCATTTTTGATAGGTATAAGGAGTTAATGGAGATTTTTGATCAATTTCTTGAGTGACTTGCTTTACTAATTAAGAATATTTTTATTATTCCCTCTTCCTTTCCTTTGCTAACCTACTTATATATTTGGCCCTATTATAACCATTTTAAAGTTATTTAGATTTTTCCTTGTACATATCTATTTCAGCAATGGAGATTAAATGATTTTTAAGTATATGATATATTCAATTTCTTAAGAAGACTATTACACCTAAAATTTTAAACACTTGTATGAATGAAATCTTGCAAAAAATATGTGAAATTCAAAGTATTAGAGCTTGATGAAGAAGGCAAAACATTATTTTCATTGTTTTGTATGTATAGTGATTTATTTAAGAAATATGATATGTTTCAGTTTTGTAATTCAATTAAAGGTAGATACATGTGTATATTATGTTATTAACTACTAAGTTAACTAATGTGTGTAAGTCAATGCTTATGGGTATCATTCTATTAAACTTTTTTCCTCTCTTTAGAAGGATATTTTCTCAGATTATCATCATCCTCTCTAAGATCAAAAGGATAAAAGTCTGCCACATTGAAAGTATAGTATAATGAACACAATACTCACTTCAAAAGTCAATCTTGTAAGCATCATTGTTCATTCTTTCCATGACTTGAAATGATCCTTGTCCTCTGAGCTATAACTAATATTCTTGTAAGCATCATTGTTCATTCTTTCCATGACTTGAAATGATCCATGTCATGTCCTCTGAGCTATAGCTTATATTTCCATTTGCTTCAAAACCTCTCCTTTTATAGGTGCTTCCAAACCTAATCTTCAGGTTTAAATATCACTTCCTTCATCTGCTTATTAATTTTCTTAATATATTTTTGGGTCCTCTTCTCAATGTTTAACTTTGCCTTCTCATAAAAATTCTTCACCATTTAAGCTTTCCTACTACCATCTAAAGTAGTTCTTTCACCTTGATGAATATGAATAATATGTAAAGAAAAAATAAAGAAACTAATCAATTAAAGAATCTAGATATATGTAATTTTTTTATAAGGACTCCTAGTAGTATTAATTTTGTGATCATAATTCAATAAAATTTGATCAGGTGTTTCATTTTGTGTTTAAATATGCCCTTGATTGCTTAGTATTTGATTAAGTTAATATCTTATTGTTTAATTCTTAGTTTGGACGTTATTTTATAATAAGCTTTATGATATTTTGATCATACTAGTTGACCAATATATGTAATTAACCAACAAATGTCTTAAGAAAATAATTTTCATGTGTACCAAGAAATTGTAAGGGCATATTGGCTAACGTAAGTCAAATACTATGACAAATTGATTGATCAATATTTCCATTATTTTATTATCCCACGTCGCTCTCCTATCCATTCCACCATAAAAAATTTCTTTTTATTTTTATCATAAATACACCATATTCAATCACCTTTTGCGTGTTCGTTATCAATTTCTTAGTTTCTTCTTAAGCTTTGTATCTTAAGCCTTCAATGTTCTTTGTGATTCATGATGTTTTCTATAAGTTTTTTTTAGTATTTTTCTAAAATATGACTTGCTTTCCTTGCAATTCCCACCTTTTGTGATGAGACTGAGGAGATCTAAAATGTTCTAGAAGAACCCTTTTGACCTGCAAGATCAATTCTTATTGACTCCTAACTATTATTCATCTATTTCATTTTAGGGCAAACCTACCCCCTTTCAATTTGACTTTTTTTTCTAGTTTATGGATTTTTATTGAAATTATTAATTAATTGTTATTGATTTCATGATTTATAAACTATTTATGCTTAAGCTGCTATTAGATGTAGACTATTTATGATTTATAAACTATTTATACTTAATCATACAATTTGGAAAAAATAGATGAGCAGTCCAATAATGATGTAGAGTGTTTAGAATAGAGATGAGTAGTTAGATTCTTCTAACTAGGGAAAAATTTTATTGCACATGCTAGTTATTCTCTTTTTTATCCTTTCAATGAGAGGAAAAAAGTCGTTATACAAAAGCCTCTTAGAGAAAAAGGTAATCTAAGTTAGCATATAGGAATTTTAGAGAGCTTAAATGTTAGAGAAGTGCTGTAAAGGCAATCACTTTTAACACTTATTGTACAAATCTTTTTGAATAATAAAAAGGATTTTTCTTTAATTTGATGTTCATGTTCTTTATGAATTGATAGCGATCTTAAATTGAATTAATGATAATGAGATTCGTATCATGTTTACTTTTGTTAGTATCTAAATTATCTTTACTCATAGGATTAATGAGACAGGACATTATTAATCCAGACAAGCTAACACTTGTTATACTTTTTGATTAGATTAAGCAGCGGATCTCACAAGCTGTAAGCATGAGTTGTTTAGATTTAACATATGGATGCTTGCTAAGAGTAGTAAGTACATTGGATGACCTGTCATGAGACAATCATATGGATATTCTACTCTAGTGTCAATGATAGTTTCATCATAACAATGGTGTAAATATCCTTAGACTTAAGGTACTTAAAGATATCTTAGGTACTAATCCTATACTTTGACTCCATTCCTAGTTTCATTGTAGAGGTTGCTCATAGGGTGGTACAAGAAGGTAATTAAGTAGCCAATAAAGGATTCACCACTCCTTATAGAAGGAGATGATACCTATAACCCCTTGTCGAGGTCATTACTTAGGAATCTCTGGCCAGAGTGGAAATGTCATGAAGATAGTCTTCAGTGACATATCCAATTGAGTAATGAGCCTAGGGGATAAGAGCTAAGGTCACTTGGGCTAGGTGTGATGTAGTTATTCTAGTGGGAGTTGACATTTTAACCATACTTTGGACCAAGTAGGGTATAGATGGTGAAAGGATGAATTTCATGGGAACATTGTTTATAGAAGGGTTCATAGTCAAACCACTGACTTTTTAATCGATTAGGGGTCACAATGTGTTGCAAGATACCAGTCATGACTTGTTTGAATTAAGTGTTAATTCAAGTGGTCAACATAACTGAGAACCTAATGGGTCATACACATTGAAGATGCGAAGAATAAAATGACTTTGGATGGGGATCTAAGACATGAGATATGCATGACTAAGCTACACAACTGTGGTAGTTTAGGGTCATTTAATTGTGAACAATATGACATATATGAATCTTACTTATAAGGTAAGATGACAAACTTACCCTTTAATAAGTAAGATGACAAAATAACCCTTTAATAAGCAAGATGACAAAATTACCCTTTAAAGTATGGGTGGAAGTTTCATACGAAATTAAGCGGAATTAAAAGACACTTAATTGCCACTAGCTCTCCATTTCTGTTAGGGGTTAGAGGAAGGCCAAAGGGTATAAGAAACATCAATATTCATGGAAGTGTTGTGTGAAAACAAGAGATTTTTGGTGAAGTATTCATTATCTTCTTTTACTCTCTATAAACACTCTTTCAAATAATACATCACAAAGCACTTTGTGTGTGTTCTAGCCATTCTTCCAAAGAGGTTTCAAGTTTCGCTCTTCATGTGGATATCATTAGAGTCACACCCCTTTGGTCGTTGTGGTTTACGACAACCTGAAGAGGTGAAGACAACGAAGAACGAATGAGATTGTAAGGTACACATCTTAATTTATTTTTGTTAAAGTTACATCTAATGACACTTGAAAGTTCTTGGATTTTTGGGTTTTGTTTTATATTTTTGATGTCGTTTTCTATTTTGGATGCATGTTGTGTAAGATCACAACCCATTTTGGATGTATGTTGTGTAAGATCACAACACAACATTAAGAACTATAATTCATTCCAAGAAATTAGGATAATTTAATGCACTAGTAGATATGAAGAGCTAGCTTTTTTTAAAGGATCTTATATCTTTCATTAAGATGATCATTAAGTTGGGGTCAACCCCAGAGAAAATGATATGATCATTGGTAAAAGATAAACTTGATTTCTTCAAGTTCATATAGTTCAAATGGAACTTAAACTTTTTATCTAGTCTAGTTTCATGTTTGATTAACTTGACTAGAATCTCCATGTATAGTGTGAGATAGTTGTAGGTTACATTATGTTTTAGTGGGTAATTTAGTATGTTTTTAGTTGTTAATTAAATGATTTATGCATGTTTTGGTTTAGAATTGTGTTAGTGTGATCATATGTTTGTGTTTTTTAATGTTATGTAGTTTAGAGCTGCTAGGGTTATGTAAATATAATGCCCTCGAAAGCAAGTTTATTTACATATAACTTAATTTTCTTCCAGTTACAATATTGTAATGAAAATATTTATTATTAATAAAACAAAAGAGTT
>JANZXR010365362.1:0-19864 GCA_027575705.1 Erythroxylum echinodendron
TATGGTTTTAGTTGCCATATCTACAAGTATATATAAAAATGATGTGAGGCACATTTACATTAATTAAATTATAAAAATCCATAATTCACATCGTATGATCGAAAATTATGCTAAGCTCATAATCATCTCAGACAAAAAAATGAATTAGGAATTTCTATAATTTAATTAAACTATTTTAATTTGACATATCACAAAGATTTCAAAAATATCTTATATGTAAAACTAATTTATAACTAAAACTTAATACATGTAAACAAAATTTACATTTAAAATTATATAAAACTCATTTATATAATATTATTTTAAATATAATATAAAATTACCCATAAAACACACTTATGGAATATTTGAATTATATTATGTAAAAACACATTTATAAATTCAATAAATGTAAAAATAATTAAATAAATAAAAAATTGGACATAAACGACATCACCATCATAGTCATAAGCTAACCTTACCTTTTGCCTTAAAAGCCTTTTATCTTCTTCTACGCAGTTTTCATTTAAAGCCATTTTTCTATCTTCTGCGCAAGCTCTCCCTGAAGGAGCTCATTCTCGAAAAACTCTTCACTGCCCATTCTCTCTTAGTCTTTTAATTTAAATGGTTCATTGTTTCCTTAACTTCTCTCAAAAAACCCATTCTAAATTTTTTTTCTCGCCATTTCCATGGCTTCTTCGATACTCTCTCTTTGTTTCCTTCAATTTCCCAAAACAAGGAAAAGCCCACCCTTCGCCACTTCTTAAAGACTGTTCCTTGGCAAAAACAATACCACCAAGGTGTAGATCGGCTTTCGGCTAACCGATCATCTCTGGCTTTGCTTTCAACACGCCTTCTCAGTGGCGGTTCTGTGGTTTTTTAAAAGGGAAGCACTTAGATCGATAGTGAGGGAGGGAAGAGGAAGAAAGAACCCAGCAAAGCTGGTCTTCGCCAGTGGCGCCCTTTTGAGGCAGGTCTTGATAGGTAAACTTTTAAAGTTTTTTGTCTTTTCTTCTACCCATATTATTCTAGTTGGGGTTTATATTATTGACGTCGCCACTGAGGCAGACTTTGTGTATTGCGAGAGAAAGATTTCAGTGAAATAGATTAATCGAAGAAACATATAGGTATATTGCAAGAAAAAGATTTCAATTAAACAGATTAATTGAACGATCGAGACTATGAAATAAGCAATTCGACTCTGATACCATTGTAGATTTAAATAAGGACTGACCTAAATGCTAAATTGCTAGATCGATTTGTTGTTTGCTAGTTTTTGTTTTACAGTTGGCTACTAGAGTCATCGATTAATTCACATCTCAAACTCTAAGCCTTTGATGATTGCTTCACTTGAGAGAGAATGGAAGAGAAAAACTTTTATTTTCTCTGTTTTGTAATTTGTCGTTAAATGATTCGTTTTGCACCCTTTATTCCTAGGTTAGGACAAATAACTGTTACAGGAGTTATATAAAGTGGCCGTTATCTTTCATAAACTACCAACACTTTTATTTTCCAACAATCTTATTTCACAAACCAATACCTCGAAAAACAAGCAATAAAATGCATACTAGAAATCCAAATTCTTTTTTTTTGGGTCTTCGGATGAACTTTTCATTTACAATATATTATTTAAAAAACAATTATTAATCACATTTTCAATTCAATTATAAATTGAATAGATCTAAGTTTATACGAAATTTCAATCTAAACCTTTTAGATTAAAATTAATCAGATCTAAATATGATTTTAGGGCTTTAATTTCGATTCTAACATTCAAGATCAATAACAATCAAACAATTTAATCAAATTATAAAATTAAAAATCTAATCTGGTACTATTGTTAGGAAATCAAGATGGAAATTGATCCCCGCCACAGAGGAACTTTTTATATTTTAATTTTCCGAAATCTAAGATTACTTTAGTTATATAAAATGATTAACAATTAAACCTTAATAAAACATGAATCTTAATTCGTATTTTATTCCAAAGCTTAATCTTTATTTTGCCATATCCCTTGAACTATTTCTAAAATTAATCCATCTCAACCATCGTAGCTACACAAGTGTCCGACCTCTAACTGTTTCTACAAAACAAGTTGACAGAACTCTGTAATTGTTACAGAGAGGGTTAGGCAAGAACACTGCTCCATTAGAGTTTAAGCCTATTTATAATAAGTTTTAAATATTTTAGTAATTTAATTGAAATTAATTAGAATTACAAATAAATCTAATTAAATACCAATTATGTTCAAATAAGATCTAATATCTCATTTTGATCCTTATTTATTAAATATCTCATATTTAACTATAAAATTTCTCAAACTTTACAATCAAGTCCAACTTAATTAAAATATCTTTGCTCTCTTCAACCTATTTTTTATGTGAGACCTATTAGATTTCAAGCATATTGGAAATATTATAATTATAATTAGATAAATTAAAAATCATTTTAATTTATCTTTAATATTCTAACTAAATAATTTATAATCATAGATCAAGATTGACTTCTAGCAACACATCATAACCATCTAAATATTTAAGAATGTCAAAGTGGTTTTGACTAACTTTTTCGTGCATGATTTGCTGTATAATTCAATTTTCTCATCCTATCATGTTCCGATTAGATAAAGAGTATAAAATTAATGTCTACTTTATTTTGAATCCAATCATATTAGTTCTCTACCATTAGATATTGATTCAATTAATGACAGTTGTAAACTATTTACAAAACGTCATACTACTTTGGCCAAGGATTTCCTGAATCAATACTAATCGAGAACCAATATAACATTCTCCCTAATTACTTTAGGGTGATGCGTTCTATCTCGATCTCTCAACTACTTCCATATAGTTCATGCTATATCCAATAACTACTGACTGAACAACTTATGATTAGAATAGGTCATAAGTATTATCAAAACATAGCAATCTCTATACAAAATAACTTTGGTGATTTCAAGTCAAAGGAACACTTGTAGGATCATCACAATGAGATTTAGGCATGCAAGTAATATTCTAAATGAATTTCTCCTATCAGGTTTATTCAGTGAATTTGTTCCCTAACAAGCACTCACGCGTTTGTTTAAATATCTCCAGACTTTAGCATATGATATCGACCCCTTCCTTCATAAGGAAAAAAATAAAATATGTTAGAATTTTTATGTTCTATTAATGTCAAGCCTTAATAGAACAATGATTAGGAATACTTTAGAAATAATATATAATTGCAGTATAGTTTCATAATTAGAATCTCATTATAATTTCATTTGTAATGTATAATTATTCCATAGACTTTATCATATATATTTAAACATATACGAGACAAAGAATGTCTTTAAATACATTATAAGAGTTAAGACATTTAATGACAACTTTTTGTGACTAACTATCATTTTGTCACAGATATGAGGTTTTTTGTGACAAAACAATTGATTGGCAATATTGTTTGGATTAACTATGATGATTTATTTTGTTGTCACTAGTACAATAGTAATTGTGACAATTTAGTATCTTTCACAATTAAATTGTCACTATTAATATATTAATAGTATCAAAAATTCTTTTATCAATAACTTCTGTCGCTAAAAGCATATGTAATTTCGCGCAAAAGTAATTTTGATGAGAATAAATTATAATTGTGACAAAACGTATGTTGATCACTAATATTTTCTATTTGTTTTGACAAAATATAGTTTGGTCACTAATATTTTTCTCTTGCTGTGATGAAATGGTTTACTATTACACGATATTTTACTTTTTTGTGATGAAAAATTTTGTCAATAAAAATTCAATTATTTAGTGTCTACTTAATATTGTCCCATAAACGGAACTATCACTATGGTCACTATTATTCGTAATTTAGTAACAACCTTTTTGTGACCAACTATCATTTTGTTACAAATATGAGATTTTTTGTAACAAAAAAATTGGTTGACACTATTGTTTAGATTAACTGTGATGATTTATTTTTTATCACTAATACAATGGTAATTGTGACAATTTATTATCTTTGATAGTTAAAATTTCACTATTAATATATTAATAGTGTCATCAAAATTTCTTTTATCACAAAGTTTTGTCACGAAAAGCATATGCAATTTGGCACCAAAGTAATTTTGGTGGGAATGAATTATAATTGTTACAAAACATATGTTGGTCACTAATATTTTCTACTTTTTGTAACAAAACATAGTTTGATCACTAATATTTTTCTCTTCCTGTGACAAAACAGTTTACTGTCATATGATATTTTACTTTTTGTGACAAAAATTTTTGTCAATAAAATTTAATTAGTTAATGTCTACTTAATATTATCACAAAAACAAAACAATGGGACATCTCTAATGTTCAAGAGATATCCTATGTCATATATGTCCTTGGTCCAAATATAAATCAACAGGGACCTAATTGTCTGAATAAAGACTACTGTAAAGGTTCTGAAATCCTTCACAAGCCTACACCACACTTTGTGAGCGTTTTATCTCTATAGCAAGGAACCAAGAACAGTCACCAGTCAAATTCAGTGAAAACCTTATATCTAGATCTTCAATTGGCCCTAGAAGTCCTATCTTGAACACTAATCAAAAGGCTAAGAGAGATGGTGATTGTGCATCTGAGAGAAGCAAAAAGAGTAAGGGATGTGAGGATGAAATGAAAGTTTATGATAGCATTTCCTGTTCATCTTACAAAAAAGGAAGTGGAGAGAAAGTAAGAGAGAAGGAAGCACATCGATGCATTAGAGCTCATGAGCATAAGCTCTTTACAGCAGTGCCATGAATCCTTAGAGTCAAAAGGATCAGTTGCTTGTTAGAAGTATTAGATGATATTGTTAAATTTAATAATATTTTTTATGACAAATCCGAACACATTGGTGATAAATTTATTGTAACATATAATTTTATTTAATGACAACATTATTATAACATATAACTTTCATATTTGTGACGAAATTTGTTAGATAATATGGTCACTGATGCAAATTTGTTTTACAACTAATGCAATTCTGTTGGTAAATTGATAGTTTTTTGTGACAATAATGAACACATTAGTGACAATATATTTTGTAAGAACAAATTTTCATTTTTATGATAAAATAATAATAATACTTTTTCCTTAAAATATTAGTGACTAAAAACTAATGACACTGATAAAAAAAAAACACCAGTGACAAATTTTTTCACTATTTCCAATTATTTTAGTAGTGATGATATTGTCACAATAAAATGAAGTACTATTATGACTTAATTCATGACTACTCTATATTATTTATGATGACAAACTTGTTATAAATATGTAAAGTTACCGTGACCATATAGTTTTGTCATACATTCCACAACTTTTTGTGTCAGTAATTTTGACACAAAAGCGTTGCATAATTGTGACCATTTTTTAAATTACTCACTATTTCATCAGTCATAGAGGTATTTATGATGGGAGGTGAAGACTTTAAAAAGTGGACACTATTAATAGTAGTGACTAATATTACTGTTTTTAGTGACAACGTTTGCTTTCACTAAAAATAGAATTTGTTGTAGTGATAATTGTCATTAAACTATAATCAAACCAATTAGCTGTAAGACACAAACTAACAAATATAGCCAATTATCCTTATATGGTCGTGTTCTGATCAAGTCCTATAAGTTTACCTAACTTATAATATGGCTCAACCACTCCGAAGACTAGTACTCAAGAGGGACTCTATAGAAATTTGCCCAAACTGGGACTATTTCTGGCATACTCATGTTGAGCTTTATCCCCGAATACCACATGTTGAGCTTTACCCACAGATATGCCAAGGCCTTGCATTTATAACTCTTTTAGCCTTATCTTCAACTGAAAACTTAAAAATATAGAGGTCATCTTCATTCACCATCACATTTTCTAGTCCTATTATAGTATAACCTCTTTAAATTGATACTATGTAAATTAATAAACTCTATAAGATAATATTTTTCTTCGGTCCTGACTTGGGCCAGTTGAAAATTTAACAAATTTTGATAAGATAATAAGATAATATATTTTCAAAATACCCCTATGTAAATATAAGGTCCCATTAATATCATAAATTAATAATTATTTAAACTTACACAAACATAAATAAGACAATTTAGTGAAATATGATTCTAGTGTTGTCTGTTTTTTCTTAAAATTAAGTCTAGTTGGAGCTCATCTCTAACTTTTCTTATTGCATCCAAAATTTCTGGTGTTGTGCTGTCGAACTGCACCAAAAAATTGTGAAGAGTTCTTTGCATATTTGATCCGTCATTGTTGATTTCGTGACACCTTTTAGATGAGGAGCCATTGTTGGGTGTAGTTTCTAAAAATTTTCTATCTTGTTTATAAAGTATTTTCTATCTCCATCATATGTACATACATTGAATGTTTTTAGTAAAAATACACTGAATAATACTTAATTATTAAGAAACAATGAACATTATTTATTAGTTTTCATTAATATTATGTACAATGAATCTATGTTTTAGATTCATTCAATTAATATGAAACATGAATTTTTCTAAGATACAATGCTTTTTGATGTAATCAAAATTTAACTTCAATCAATTACAAAAATCTCTTTAAATTAATAAATATTAATTTTTCAGTTAATTAATATCTCTATAAAATAATAAAATATCATGATCCCAATAATATTAATTTCTAGAGGTTTTACTGTATAATGGAAAAGCTATCCTTGTCTCCATGAAGTATCCAACTAATGAGGTACTCCACTTTTTCTCTCCCATGAGCCAAAAAATGCTTTAGAAAATAGACAAAAGCGTAGCTACAAGTATAATTATCATTGTCTTTTTATTAAGATAATATAATTCATATTGTTATAAAAAGTGATGTTGTTATTAGGTTAAAAAAAATTATTAGACAGCAAAATAAAAAATTGTTACTTTAAGTTTTGACTAAGGGAACACATTAGTTTCAAACTATAACAACTATGGTGAATGTTCATTAATTTAGGCGAGAGCCTCGTAGATGTAAGCCGTGTGTGCCGAACTGCATTAATAGATTTTCTTCGTTGATTTATTTGCTGCGTAATAAATTTTTCTATTTGTGATTAAATTCTGGAAACTCATTGTTTTTTTGAAAAATTAAATTGAATTAGAAAAGAGAAGGAGTTTAGTACAACACTTATCCTACTAAAAGGATAATAAAAATAATGACCAAACAACATCGTAAGGTATAGAACGACCCCATGTAACATGCATACTTAAGTAAAACACCTTGGATCTTCCTAAAATGAGTTAAATAAATTCCCCCAATTAAAGTTCCTCCAGAAGTTTCCGAATTAAGGCTCGAAAGTCTCCTTCAACTCTTTCTCTAGATGATTAATGAGGTAAGGGATTTCTGATTTGAGCTTAGTTTCTTCATCTTCACATTCATCTTCACTCATAACTTCTCTGATTGGGGACACCTGATGGGTCTTCCTCTATATTTGAGCTCTGGCTAATACCTCCCATCGCACGACTACTTGTCTTCAGTATCAGTGATGGTTGTAGATGATCAGGCGTTAAGACCTCATAGAGGAGTGACCTCATAAGGTAAGAGCTCCAACTTTAGATTCCTATGCAAATGTTATAAGTATGGTACCTTGCCAGTGCAGGTCATACAGATGTATTGATCTAAGATGTACTAGGTATTCTTGGAGTCTCGTTAAAGTCTCTAAGAAATTATAGTCTCTCACTGCAGTTCTTCTCTATCTGGTTTATGACCAGTTGTTCTCTGATACTATTATAGATGATTTCCATGAGAGAATGTATGCCTCTTTCCCTTCCTGCAAATCTTCTGTTATTCCTCTGCCTCCAGGTCTCTTGAACACATGTTGTAATGGCTACCATGTAAACATCCTTTTCATGTTTGGATGCATGGTTCAATAGTATCTCTTGTATAATGTCATTCAGATTACTTTGATAGCAATTAAGTGTAAATAGAGAGGAAATTTGCCGCCATACTCTATTATAAAACTCGCATCTGAAAAATAAATGGTCTCTATCCTCTTCATCTAGGTTACAAAGGATATATCTTTTAAAGCAGGAGAGGAATTTTAATCTTGTCATAGTGCTTAGTCTATCCTTCATGACTAAACAGCTCAAGAAGCTGGCATTTTGCTTGATGGTGTTACTCCAAGTCAACTTACACCATCCAATTCTTGGTTTCTCAAATACTTTAATTGTTTTGCCTGCTATTTGTTATGTCTGATACAACTAGACCATTCCATAGATATATATCATCTCCTTCATTGTGTCAATACTGTGATATTGAAAGAGATTTGATATCCTCTTAGGAAAGATCCCAGTTACTATCTACAATTAATCCTGGAAAATTGTTGTGCTAATTCAGTTACTTTCTGATAGTCAACCGTTAGTTTCAGTTTGAAGCAATTACGGCAGAATAGGAATTTTGTGAAACTTTAACCTTTGGGTTTTTCAATAAGGACTCACTAATTGGCCTAAATATAAATTTCAATAAGGACTCACTAATTGGCCTAAGTACAATTTTATTCTAAAGGTTATCATTTTAGAGATGATTTTTAACAGCTACATTATAAAGGGAAACAAGTTTTGGTTCCCTAATCATCTGCAACTATGGAACTTTAGGGATTAAGGTAATTAAAGTGTTGTTTAGGAGGCTTAGAAAAAACTACTCTCAATTGTAGTTTACACATTTTCTGTTACTTTATTCTCCACTTCATCCCAATTTTTCTAGTAAAAGTGTGGGACCAAACTGTTTGTGTTAGAATAAATTAAGATAGAACATCATCACATAGATCATGTTATTTAGGATCCTTCCATATGTATACAAAATAAAAATCAAGTACTTGGATTCTTATTGTAGTTCCACGGGTGAAAGAACTATTCTGTAGATTTTCATTATCCTATCTTTTATCTTTCGGTTCTCTAGTTTTTAAACTAAAAACCTGAACTACCTTTGGTAGTTATTGAAAGACTAATGACCATAATACCCCTCATGGGTTATATGATTCATTATCTCCCACTCACATATGATGGGTTTTAATTTAATTAAAAAACTCTGCAACGCTTATACTTGTTTAATAACCGACATGACTAGTATACGACGAGAGCATATTGCCATATATCTATTAGTAGTATATGACATCTTGATTAACAAATTGATCCTAGGACTTATGTGTCTTTGAGTAAACATTGTATGCTATACCCTAGGTCATATCTCACATTTGCACTTTCCTTTAATCTCATTTAGTTTCTTGTGTCATGACTGTTTTCAAGTTCTCTACTAAAGAGACGATGGCTATTTATGAATATTTTTCATGCGTGTCAATGATCTAAATAAATGACCTTCCTTTATTCTCAATTCTTTTTTGAATTAAATTTAGTTTGCTTTCCTATAATTATTTCATAAGATTGCATCTTGCATGATCTTTTGGCAGTTACCTAAAGTATCAAACCTTAAATTCAATTATCAAGAATGAGACAAGAGTTAAAAGGGTATCTAACGAGGTTCTTCTCAAGTAAGATGAAATCTAGAGACTTACATTAATCCTTTTTGCGGTCAGTTTTGCACAAATGGTATGAGTCATGTGCTACGGTATTTACCCACTTCGTTTAACTTGAACAACTTTCATTCAAAAAATTCTGTACAAATGATAGCTCAAATATACTTAATGTTTAACTTGAGTTCACTTATCTACTCAAAACCTATTCGGAACTCACATCTAGAAATGTAAGACAAATATAGTGATCATTAAATCACTTTGAACCAATTTCCTTGTGGCATTTAAAGTTTAAGTTTCTCGCTCTCAATTATCACCTAGATAATAAACTTTAAACATGTCTCATCTCTAGTGAGCATAAACACCATAAGTGATTTCCTGTGTGTTTATGTAAAAACACATATATATTCATGAATCAAATGATATAGTCATGAATCAAATGACCATTTGTATTTATGCAAAAATACATATATATTCATGAATCAAATGATACATAATTTGTAATCTTCATCATACATTATATCCAAAATATGACATTATAATGAGTGAACATACACTGAGAAATGTTTATCAGTACATGTCAACATCTGCTTACTCCTAGTGACTTTACAAGCCCAATGTATACATCTCTGGAAATTGGCTTTGTCATTGGGTCTATGATTATATCTCATGTAGATATATATTTCATGTTCACTTTTCTTCGTGCAACTATATCTTTCACATAATTATACTTGGTATCTATGTGCTTTGTCTTACAATGAAATTTGGGGTCTTTAGTATAAGCGATTGTAACTTGACTATTATAGTTAATGGTCACTGGATTAATTTCGCCTTTAGTAACTTCCAAATATTCTAAGAATCGATGAAGCCACACAGCCTCTTGTACTACAGTTGAGAATGCTATAAATTCAGCTTCCATTGTTGATAATGCAATGTAAGATTGTTTCTTACTTTTCCATGATATTGCTCCATGGTTAGTAAGAATACATATCCTGAGGTAGATTTTTTTTCATATAAATCTCCTCCCCAGTCTGCATCTGTATAACCTTGTATATGTAGATCATTGCCTTAATAACATAATGCATAGTCCACAGTTCCCTTTGGACACCTCAATATTCTCTTTACAACTTTCCAATGTGCTTAGCCTAGATATGATTGATATCTGCTCACCATTCCAACAGTGTAACAAATATCTGGTCTTGTACCAATCATTGCGTACATAAGACTTCCAACTACACTGGAATAGGGAACATTCTTCATTTGTTCCCGTTCTTGTGGCGTTGACGAGCAATTTCTCTTACTATGGCCTTCACCTTTAACAATAGGATTATCAATTGGTTTGGAATCTTGCATACAGAATCGTTTAAGAATTCTTTGAATGTACATTGCTTGTGAAAGCTATAACAATCTCTTTGAACGATCTCTTGAAATTTTGACTCCAAGAATCGCTTCACCCATATCTTTTGTTTCAAATTTATATGACAACCAATCTTTGATTTGTGTAGGGAACATACAGTAATTACAAGCAATCAATATATCATCCACTTATAAAGATAAAATCGTGAATTTATATTTGGATCTCTTAACATAAAAACAATGGTCTTCATCAATCATTTGAAAATCATACAAAAAGATTACGTTATGAAAACGAATGTACCATTGTCTTGAAGACTGCTTTAGGCCATAAATGATTTTAATAACTGACATACCTTATTTTCTTAACCTGCCTTGATGAAACCTTTAGGTTGTTCTATATAGAATTCTTCTTGTAATGACTTGAGAAAAGCAGTTTTTATATCCATTTGATGTAATTCAAGATCCATATTGGCTACTATAGCCAGAATAAGATGAATTGAAGAAAACTTCACAACAAGTGAAAAAGTTTCCTTATAATCAATTCCCTCCTATTGTTTATATCCTTTTGCTACAAAGCGTGCCTTGTATCTTTCGATACTGCCATCAACATTTCGCTTTATTTTGAGAACCACTTGTTCCTAATTGTTTTGCGCCCTTCAGGGAGGTCAACCAAGTCTCATACTTGATTAGAGCTTAAAGAAGTCATTTCTTCTTTCATTGCTTTCATCCATTCTTCTTTAGCAGGGCCAGTAAAAGCCTCATTTACATTCCTTGGCTCTTCTTCCTCTTGCGGGACAATCATATTAATTTATCCTTCAATCTTAAAACGACGTTGGGGAATTATTCCTTGATTGCTTCATCTTAAATGAGGTTCATCATAAACAAATTCATGATTGATCTGATTGCTCCCACTCGGATTAGTCATCATAGAGAACCTTTCTGTGGAATTGCTCCTACTTGGTTGAAGTTCCTCATCTTGATTTTTCATAACATAATCATTCTGATCAAGCCTCTCATATAACAATAGGTCTTTACCTATTTCGCTTTGCTTGGGAAAATCATTCTAATGTTACATCTCGTGATTCAAATTCAGTTACACCTTCATTACCTTGTTCACCAATGAACACGTATCCTTTTGAGTGTTTTGAGTATCTAATGAAAATATTTTCTCCCTTTTGGGCCTAATTTTCTATAGTTGTGAGAGAGATTATAAACATAGGCTGCATACTCCTAAGGTCTGAGACTTGACATGTCAGGTCTCCTGCTATTCTATAACTCATATGGTGTGCTAATAACTGAGTTCGTGGGCATACGATTAAGTACATAGGTGGTTGTTAGCAACACATCACCCCAAAAAGTGATTGGTAAATTTGCTTAGGCCATCATGGACCTAATCATTTCTAATAGCGTCTTTTTGTCTTTCAGCGACGCCATTTTATTGTGTGGTAGGAATTGTTAACTGCCTTTCTATTCCTTTCTCATCACATAAAGCCTTGAACTTTTTTGACAAGTATTATTGTCCATGATCAGTTCGTAATGCTTTTATTTTCTTATCTAATTGATTCTCAACTAAGTTCATGTATTTTATAAAACAATCGAATGCTTCTGATTTATGAGAAATCAAATAGACATAACCATACTAAGTATAGTCATCTATGAAGGTGATGAAATAAATTGCCCCATATCTAGCTCTTACATTCATTGGACCACATATGTCATAATGAATTAATTGTAATGGATATAAAGCTCGTGTTTCGTTTCCAAATGGCTTTCTTTCCATTTTACCAGTTAAACAATGCTCACATATAGGTAGATCTACATGACTTAGATTACCTAAAAGTCCTTGTTTAGTTAATCGACTGATTCAATTTTAACCAATAAAACATAGTCTAGCATGCCATAAAGTTGTATCATTGTTGGAATTACTAGATGCAAATCATGAATAACTAATGTTATTATTTTTCGTTTAACATATCCAGTACTATAAAGCCATCACATAAAAAACCATGACCATAATAAATACATCCAAAATATAAATCCATTCCATTTTTATGGAAATTTATATTGAAACCAAGTCTAACCAATATCAATACAGATAAAAGATTCGTACGAATCTGTGGAGCATATAATACTTCATGTAGGATAAGGGGGTCGTCCTCCACCCATATCCAATTTACATGTACCAATTCCTTATACAACAACTCTAGAATTATCACCTACATAAAGCCATCGACTACCATGTGGGAGTTTACGAAACTCAACAGAGGCATCTCAATCCTACACTACATGGTTTATTGCCCCTGAGTCTGCAATCCGCAAAGGATGTGATTTAGTTAGGAAAACAGAATAAGAAATATTCACAGAACAAATGTTTGTACTATAAAGTTTTACCTTCTTGGCCTCGGTACAATCTCGAGCAAAGTGACCCTTATTACCACAGTTATAACACTTCACATGTTTTATGTTCTTCTTCTTGAAGGGGCGCTTTCCCTTTCCATGTTGGTTCTATTTTTTTTGGATTCTTGAGGAGAGTGGTTGAATTTTTTATTCTTCTTCCACTTGTGTCCACCATGATACTTACGTTTATTGTTCAAAGCTCCATATGATCTAGAACTAACTAAATATGCCTCAGAAGACATCTTTGAGGCTTTAAGATGCTCTTCCATTATCTTGATGTTCTCATTATAAGTTAGGTGCATCTTTATATGCTCCCAACTCTGAGGCAGTGAACAAATCCTAGCTTGTACTTGTTGTTCATCAGAAAGCTTATAACCAACATCCTGTAACTCACTTACCATGTTAGAAATTTGCCTCAGATGCTTTTGCATTGTATCATCTAGGCACTTCTTATAAGTATCAAACTTAATTGTAAGTGACCTCACTTTGGTCACTGAAGAACCTCCAAAATTAGCAGCCAATGTAAACCACATGTCCTTTGCAGTTTCAAATTTACAAAACTCTTGCATGATATCATTATCCATGCTACTCAGCAATGTGATGCAAGCCAAAGAGTTCTTCTTTTTCCATAATTCATATGTATCACGGTCCCTCCTATGCTAGGTCATAGTGCCCTCCTCAAGAACTTCCATGGTTAGGTTTAATGGTTCAAGAGCCTCTTGCTTCTCTAACACATATTGGATTTTTATATTCCAGATTTGATAATTGTCACCATTGAATGCTAGGTCGTAGTTCCCTCCTCAGGAACTTCCATGGTTACGTTTAATAGGTCAAGAGCCTCCAGCTCCTCTAGCACATATTGGATATTCATAGTCTATATTTCATAATTATCACCATTAAGTTTCTCACCCCTATTGAGTTCAGCAATAATATTCCTTGAAGCAGTAGCCATTTTGAAACACTAAGTTTCTATAATAAGAAAGAAATATATATACACATTAATGTCATATTAATTGTTCATAGAGTAAATAATTCGATCATAATTGCTTATGAAATCAAAAGTCCATTAATACGTTCAATCATCATTCATACAACAATTGAATCCTAATTACCTTATTCTAGACAAATTCCTATATGAAATACATGTAAACATATCACATAAATATCAAGACTTTGTTCTTATAAAACAACATATTGCATTAAATGTGCTACAACGTACGAACAGCCTATACGTAACGAACCCTACGTAGAAATGAGTTCACGAGTTTGCGTGACACAGTTTTCAAAGCTTGATGTACAATAGCTCTTACTTTTTTAATTGGAAAACCTATAGGATACAAAGTCCTAATCAACTTCCTTCTACTCATCTCTTTAATAAATGTCATCACTAACAAATTATAAGTCTTCTTGTTAGGCATATTATTCTAGAACATTCGTAACAGTTAACCTTGAGGTTGAGGTAATGTTGCAAGCAAAGTCATGTACTTTACTTCAACATCTGCATAAGCTAGACAATAAGTATAACTCTTGTATTATGTTATTAACTAAAATAACATATTATGTTTGACCGTCTCCAGGCATTAAACGCATGTTAACTAACTATACATACATGCTGCTAATATGTCTCTTCTATGCCTTACATCGAATAAGCTTAGGCATCCGCTTAATAATAGGCATTTTTCTTAAAAACAAATTTTTAGGAATCAAAAGAGTGAAAAAATAAACAAATAATTTTGTCTAACACACAGGGAACTAATGCTCATAGAATAGAAAAAATTTAATTCTATTAGCAATTTATTAAACTAATGAAATTATGTTATTAATGTCTAATCAATTAGAAACTTATTTCTAATCTAATCATATTCAAATATGAATAAGTCAAATTGAATTAGAAACTTATTTCTAATTTAAATTATAATTGAACTAACCAATTTATTTGGGTTTAATTAGAAACTAATTTCTAGTGAAACTTCTATCTAATTTCAACTAAACAAATTAGTATTGATTTAATTAGAAAACATATGTCTAATTTCAATTCAACGAAAATAAACTTATTTCTAAGTTTATTTTAACTAAACAAATTAGTTCAATTTTATATTATATAAAAAAACTAATTTATTTTAATTAGAAACTAATTTAACTAAATGAATTAGTTCGTGTAAATTAGAAAACTTATTTCTAATTCTTTATGTTACATTTAATTTAAAACATCAATATAGATATTAAGGTCTAGCTAACCTTGATGTGGTTATTAAGGCCTAAGCCTTCAATCCTAATGAAAGAAAGTTATATATTATGGGTCCAAGTCATAACCCAGAAGGCATCTCATAGACATGACCCATTCATTGTTTGCTGGCCCAAAAGGTTATTATCGGTTTGGATCACAAAACTTTAATCCTTTCTCTACATACAATTACAACCTAAAAAAAAACCTTTAACCCATTCATGGTTATTATAACACATATATCCAAAAACTATAACAAAACATCCACATACCTCTTGTTTGTTTTCAAGAAGAGAGGTCTTCTTCCTCCTCTTCTCTACATTCTGATCATTTTTTTCTTTCTTCTTTTCTTTCCTTCTCTCGTTACTTCTTTCTCTTTGTTACAAAACATGTAACCACACTGATTCCGAAGAACCCTTTTCAACCTCCTACTCTTAAAACTAAAACCCAACAAATATCTTATCTCTACAGAACCTAGCATCTGGGTTCTCCAATAAAACGCATTGTTCAATCATCGAGTCCTCAAAGAGAAGAGTGCAGTTTTTGACGGTGTTGAATTGTATTATCAGAGGAAAAAAAATATAGCATATTCAAACACAATCACATATACGTAAACCAAATTTGTATCTGAAGCATACGATGGGTTTTTTTAAAATCGTAAGCATGCATATATAAAAACAAACATATGCTCTAATACTAATGTTAGAATAAATTAAGATAGAACATCATCACATAGATCATGTTATTCAGGATCTTTCCATATGCATGCAAAATAAAAATCACATACTTGAATTATTGTTGTAATTTCGCCGATTAAAGAACAATTTTGCAGATTTTCAGTATCCTATCTTTTTTCTTTCGGTTCTCTAGTTTTTAAACTAAAAAACTGAACTACTTTTGGTAGTTACTGAAAGACTAATGACCATAACACCCTTATGGGTGTACGTGATTCATTAGTTTGTACTCGAAAATTTTAACAAACTCATACTTTTGACTACATGATTAGTCCTTCATATAAAATTTGAACGGACTATCTCAATATGATCTCCAGGGATAATTGTGAGAATCTCGATGATGAGGTGATTTGCTCATTAATTTACTCCACTACATAGAATTGTTCAAAATACTTTTAGACTTCTTGCTTACGAATGTCACCGTCCCATATCTACCTATTATTATAAAACTGATGTTATCAGGTTGTGTTCTTAAGAATAATGGTGGTTACACCTTCCCATATCTACCCATTATTATAAAGTGAATTTGGCCTTGTTTGGTTCCTAGCTGATCAGCTAATTTTTAGCTGACTGACTATAATTAGTTGTTTGACTTCATCAAACAGCTATTTATTTTGTTTGGCTATTGACTGGTTGGGTTGGCTGATTCAACCCAACCAGCTAAAGATAAAAAGCTACTTGTAAGTAGCGTTTTGTGGCAATAAACTATTTACTTTTCCTATAATGCCAATTTTGCCCTTAAATTTTTAGCTAACCTCGTTACCGTCTCTCTCGCTTTCTATGGAAGAATCACTCTCACTCTCGTTTGCTTCTCTGCTTGGCTATCTCTCTCTGCTAAATTTATCTCTCTCTCTTTGCTAGGATCAAACCTCCCCTTATTTGGTGATACTCGTCTCTCGTTCTCTCTAATGTGATTTATTGTTGTTATTTTCCTCTTTTTTATCATGGTTGGCTCCATTTTGTTCATCAATCACTAGCATCAAAAGCATCTGTGAACTCGGGTTGCTTTTAGATTTTTAGGTATTGTTGTGACCTGATCAATTGGCTCTTTCATGTCATCCACTTTGATGATATTCATGATAAATCTGTTTTCTTGATATGGGTTTTTATGTGGGTTCTTAATGCTATTTGGTATCTGGGTTTCTTTTTAAGTTGTTTTCTTTACTCTGTGTGGATTACTAATCACTTAGGTTTCATGAGTTTAGGATGAGATATCGAGGAATTTTCTATGCTCGTTTATTGATTTCATCGAGGGTTTGATTGTTGCTAAACTCCATTGTTGGGTCAAATTTGTGTTTTTGTGCTTCGTTCTAATGATTTGTTAGTAATGAAAAGGTTGATTGAGTGATCTGACTTGGAATGAGTATTTGTGGCGCAGTGTGTTAAGTGGAAAACTAACGTTTGAGGGCATTTCAGTACTATCTTGATAGATGGAGTTCTCATCAGTTGGAGAGGTGGGTTGGGACCTTGGTGGTGGCCATCTTCTACGTTTTAAAAGTTTACTATGTTCAAGGGTTTTACGTTATTTCGTATGGGTTAAGGATCTATGTCTTAAATATGTTGATTGGTTTTCTTTCGCCTAAAGTGGATCCTGAGCTAGAAGCTCTTGATGGGGCTTCTCTGCCAACTAAAGGTTCTGATGAGTTCAAACCTTTCATTCGCCGTTTACCTGAGTTTAAGTTTTGGTAAGCTATTTGTTTATTAATTTTACTGTCACAATCATTTTTTCAGTTATGTTCTACTGTGTTCAACATTGTCCAACTATCAAAACATTTGAATTTAAGCTTCTCTAGGAATGCCACCTTTTAATGTGGAATCAGTTTTCATGGAATTTAATCTCAAGTACTTGTATACGTTGTTGGAGGCCTTTTGGTTGGAAGAGAAGACATTTTACAATTTTCTGTTGGTAGTTCGAGCAATCTAACTTCTATATGCAAAGGGTTTTTACTGCTTAGCTTATTTTGAGACTCTAGCCTTTGAAGAAGAAAAAGAAGATTTGAAAAGTTTTGACTTACCACACTCTTCTTGAAGTGCGGTGGATCTAGCTTGATTTAGTCATGAGGTTATCATTTTGTCTTCATTACTTTGGTCTTTAATGTTTAAACCTCACTAATAGTATTGGCCTATTGGGTTACTTGTAGGTTTTTTGTAAAAAATAAATGGATTTTATGTAAATTTTGCTCAATCACGATCAAATTAAAAAAAATTCTTGGCTTGGTCAAGTTTTCCTTATTAGCTTTAGTTTTGGTTCTGCCACAAAGCCTTCTCAGTTACCTTTTTGTTTGTAATATTTCCTGCAGTAGTTAGTTTCTAAATATGTTGATATTCAAATTTTACTTGGTGGTGGTTTCAGGTATGCTATTATAAAGGCCTTTGTTGTGGCTTTTGTCTTGACCTTATTTTCTGTGTTGGATGTGCCAGTTTTCTAGCCAATCCTGTTGTGCTATTGGATTGTCATTCTGCTTTAAAATCATATAGAACATATGTAAACTTTAAAGCTGACACATGTTTTTGATAAACTAGGAGCATACCTCTATGATTGCTTGACTGAATAGTTTTGACTTGAAATAGCTCGTAAACCTTCGAGTTGTACTTTTAGTCTTCTTTATGTATTTGCACTTCCACTTTTGCAGTAATTCTAATGACGATGACTAGTTATATATTGTAATGCATCCTTGTTTAAATTTGGTCATATAACTGTAATGACTTGAGCTTGATATTAGTCTTTACCCTATTTCTTAGTTTCATAATTGACCGTATGCATCATTATCTAACTAAACTTATTATTTTAAGAAGTAACGTGGGATCTTCAAAAGAGAGGCTTGAGAGACTTCAAAAAGAGAAAATGCAGCTTAAGGAGAGGGAAGAAAAAGCATCCATGAAAATAAAGCTACTACAAGAACAAGTTTCAAAACTATCAGAAAACTTGAAGAAGTTGAAATTGGAATCAAAAGAGAAAGATAGGAAAATTGAAACTGCTGAGGCCCATGTTGCTTGCTTCCAGAAACAATCAGTAGTAGAGGATATGGGAGGGTATTGTTCTTTTTATTGCATACGTTTATTGTTCTTTAAGCTTACTGGAGTAACAATAGAATATAAGATGTGTAATAGATTTTACTAGTCTGTAATCATAACCCTTCTTTACAAATTTGTGCTTCTGGAATGCTATGAAAATTTATGTTTGTTTATATTTATCATTTTCTAATATTATTTACTACTAAATAAATATTATTTACTACTGAATAAAAATCACTAATAGTAATTTAATTAAATAAGTATTTTGTCCTAATTAATAATTTTAGGTTTTAAAAATAACTTCTATTAAAATATGATCATCAATTAAAAACATTATTGTTACCCATTCTTAATCAAATTTTTGATTAAATATACCGAGAGTTGTTATAAATTTAATATCAAAATTTTGTGTGAGTTGATATTGTATGAAAATATAGATTTCCAACTATGTAGTAATGACTAATGATGTCAATTAAAGATATCATGATTTTTCAATTGATACATAAATGTGAATTAATAAGGTATTAAAGCATAACTTCTTAATCATGTATTAATGAATAAATTTAAAATTTAATTATAAGGTATTAAAGCCTAACTTGCATCCATTTTGTTTTATCCCTAACTCCCTAACTTGCAACCATTTTGTTTTATCCCTAACTCTCTCATTTTTATTTTCATG
>JANZXR010365381.1:0-19864 GCA_027575705.1 Erythroxylum echinodendron
GATGCCATGTGGAGTTCCATAGTGATTATACGTAGCGCTCCGTTATCTTAGGATATGGGTCGGAACGACCTACGGGCATTCCGGCGCGTACCCTAGGGTAATGGGGTGCCACATATGAGAAATTTTCGGTGTGTCACAAATTGACCACTCAAATTCTCCAACCTACCATTTTTAAAATGGAAATAAAACTAATTAAAACACATCCATAATGGCTTCATAATAGCCAAATTCAAAAGGAAAAGAAAAAATACATAAAACTAAACCGAATTTAAGTCATTAAACCTAATAGAAATAAAACTGAAATAAAGTCTCATATTTGAACCAAGATGGACCGAAATTAAAAGTGAGAAATGTCTTGATAAATTGCTACTCCTGGGAGTCGACCTCATTCTCTTTAGATACACGGACACATGCCTTGTAGTCACCATATTGTTTTAACAAAGCTTGTAACTTCAAGAACAAAGTCAGCCCAACTTCTTTTTTTCAACAATTCCCATAGCTTGGATATCTTGAATAGCAAGTCTTGATGGCTCTCCATTAGCGTGCTTGACAAAAAAATAAGACTTCAAATGCAGTAATGGTCCCACCTTTAATGCATCAGTGATTACTCTTTATACTTGCATTCAGATTTGGTCATTGGTTTGTTGGGGGGGCTAAATGTCCAATTTTAGGCTAATTGTTTTCACATTTAATCATCCCAAATATTTTGACTTGCACAATTAAAATCTAAACGTTATTGATTATGCTCAATGTTAGGCTATTTTAAACAAAATTTGGCAGTGTCATAAACTTATTGTTAAGTTTGAATAAGTTGTCTTATGCCACATTTACAAAGTTAACATCTTCCGTTCACTTTGACTTCCTTTTTTTAACTTTCTTGAAACGTAATATAAGAACTGACCATTCTCCGTGTCAAAGCTCATTAACCACACACATACCCAAATATTCAAATCCAAGTCTCTCCCAAAAAGTCATAACTCTTTATCTCTTTCTCTCTCTGCACCTTTTTATATAGTTCAATTAACAACCCTACAATCAAGCCCATAGGTAGGGTTTGTGAGTTCAAGAGGTACAATGAGGGTGTGAATGTTTGTGATATCTATATATATGAATCTATTGCCAATGAAAATAGTAGAGTTGGGTCAATGAGATCATTGTATTACAGACTTTTTCTATTGTTTTCATAATAATCAATTACCTTTTTGCACAATAATCAATTACCTTGACATTATTTTGGTAATCAAGTGTGGAGATGAGAGCAACATCTTGTCTTCAATTGTAAGAATATTCTATTAAGCTAGATGATGAAGTTACACCTTCTATTTCTTTTAAAACTACCCAATTTCTCGCTAGATGACGAGGGAGGTGGAAGGTGACGAGTATTGATGAAGGTAAGGGTTGATAATGACATATTATTACTTATTGAAGAAGAGAAAGAACTCATGAATGTACCTTAGATTGAGATGGCATTAGTTTTGCTAGAAGGAATAAGATTATTGAATAAGAACTCATTAGGCATTGCTTGGTTGGAATGTTATACTAAATGGTGAAGATTACGAGGAGTGAGACATATGTTGTTAATGAGAGATTGTGAAAATTAGGATCTTTCTTGTTAATACTGCTAGACTCCAAGATAACAATGATGATCATTCATTTATTTGTCTCTTTCCTTTTTAAAATTGAAAATAAATAAGAAATTAAACTCTGCGTCACGAACAATGAAGCCTTCAATTAAATTCAGGATTAGAATACTGATAACTGAAATGAGATGCTTTTATACACACACACACACACAAACACACACACCTTCGAACATATATATATATATATATATATATACACACTCACATTCGACCTTGGTTGTCTTTGTAATAAAGGGTGGTAGGTATGCAGATGCTGCGAGTAATGTAGATAAAGAGGATCCTCTTCTTTAGGCTTTCACATTCCTCCTGCTTAGCATTTATACAAAGACTTCTTTGTAGCACTTTGACAAGTCAATCAAGGACTCACCCAGCTACAAAAAATTGGAGTATGTTCATTCTCAAATACCCAATTGTTTATTGTGTACTTTGTATCACAAGGGTACCACCTTTGTATATATGTTTATAGAAAATTTTATGCATTACAAATTTGACTAAGCATAGACTAAAATTGGTGTTCCACCACCTAATATTGGTGTTCCACCACCTAATGTGGAACCAAGCTTTTTCGTAAAAACATTAAAGCATTAGACAACAATACTATAGCTAAGAACTAGGAAAACTAGAAGAAGCCTATTGCTCATTCTCCCAATCCCAATTCTTCTTTGACGCCAGAGTCTATGATCTTGTTTTCACAGAGAAGAGCCTCACAATCATCGACTGCTCTATCGCATTTTAACCATGCAAAAGCTACACATTACACTATGATCGTATGTAAATTTATAACTAGTCAACTAAATGCTAAATAATGGGATTTTCATATAGTATTCATTCATTTATGTTTACCTGGTTGAGTCCCGAAGAGTTTGGACTTAATTCCTTTGTATTGGATCAAAAATTTCACCACTCTTACATTATCGTCCAATGGCCTGAAGTTGATAAATTTGTGTTGAGTGTTCTATGCGCCTAAATGTCGTTTGATTAAAGAAGCAACAATGAGCCAACATTAAGAGAAGCCGCAGTAACACAGGGAAACAACAGCGAGCCGGCGATAGAGAAGTAATAACAATACAAAAGTCACGTAGTGGAGAAGCTTATAAGCAACAAGTCCCATCGAAGAACTAAAAAGAGTGATTAATGAAGAATCAACATATCGAAGAAGGCACAACAGTAAAAGAGAGGAAGAAAACATTGAAAAGCAACAATGAGGTTTGATTTGTGTCTTTATGAGTGAGTGAGATACAAGATAAGCAGTATGAATATGTTTAATAGCTATATTAGTTTTTAAAAAAATTTGGTGGTAATTTATCGGTAGTCTTTAATACTAAGTGAAATTGTGAGTATTCAATAAGTAAGAGAAGTTAATGTTCACTATAGGTAGACATGTTTCTATCATCAGATGCAGACAGAGACATTCACAAAATCTAGTCATCTACTCCTTATTCATCTCTTTTTGATCTCCAAAAATCTCCAAAAACTCAAGCAGTCATTCACGTCAGACTTCTAAAGAGGAAATATCACACTACGTAGAAAGTTCACACTATTAGAAGGCAGATAGGTGATGATGCGTGAAGGGATTAAAGTGATCAGATAACTGAGAGAAACATGGTGAAAATTTGGGAACTAAAAGTTGATTTAGTTTTGGTCAAAATGTAAAGGATTTTATTTATTTTTTAAGTTACGCGCATTTTTAAGGTGACATTTAAAGATAAATGGGCTTTTGCATAATCACACATGTATGACACTTCAAAATTTTCATCTAAAATATGAGCAAATTTGTAAACTATTAGACCTTTATTGAGCAACTTAAAAGGTTTGGCTTTAAATTAATCAAACCCAAAAAAGTTTCTCTCCAATTTGGGCTTTTAGCTTTCACGACTTTTGATTAATAAAACTCTTCTTATCCTTTTAGGTAAATTAGTAACTTTTGACTCTAATGTTTTCACCAATCTACAAGTTTAACTTTTTTTCGGTAAATGAGTAACTTTTGACTCTAATATTGTCACCAATCTATAAGTTTAACTCTAACATTTCATAGTGAACATTTAACTTGTCTCTTAAATGTCAGGTGAATATTGATATGATAATTTTTAATTTTTTTAATTTTTTGAGCCTTAAGTGCTAAGTCATTGATGACATGGCAAGGTGAAAGCTACATTTTTTGAATATAAAAACTTTATTTGATTTATAAGTGTAGGATATATTCTTTTTAATTAATCCTTAAACATGCCTTAAGTAGACTAATTAAAGTTACTACTTTTTTTCTTAAGTTAATAGATTAATTAACCCTAACAAGATTTAACCTAATAATTAGCTAAATAAAACAGAAATTAAGTAAATAAATAACCAACAGTATTTCATGTTTCATTATACAACGTTGTTTGATGTAAATATGGTAGTGTTTCATGTGTATACTACATTATAACATTGCCTTCATTTTCCATCATTATTAATTGATTATCGTTCTCCATCATTATTGGTTACCGCCAATAAAGTTGGTCAATGAAAGTAGCATTTGCACAACGTAGTCATCAACAAACATCGAGAGAATTCGTCACCATTAAAAAGTAGCATTTGCACAACGTAGTGATCAACAAACATCAAGAGAATTCGTCACCATTAAAGTGTTGAGTTTTTTAAGGTTTGTTAGAATTTATTCTTGTTGTTTATTAGATATTCTGTGTTTTGGATGCTTCATTCTTGTGGGTTGCACATGTGTTTATTGTTTCTGTCTATTAGTTCATTGTTGGTGTGTTTTAGAAATTGGATTTTGTCATTAGTTTATTATTGGTTTGCTCCAAGTGTGGTCCCAACTATGGTCTGGTAATGTTTCTACTTTCTTTTTATGTTTTGGCCACTTAGGTCCTTTAATAAAAAATGCATTTTTTGGTTTGCACATATTCCCATATTTGGTTGCTCTCTTGTGGTCTGCACAGGCTCGCATATTTGGCTATGTTCTTGTCTCTTATGGTTTGCACCAAAATTGGACTTCATACATGCTTCAGACTATTTTATAATTAGGCATGTCAAAATAAACTCAACCCGGCCTAGTCCGTGGCATTTTGGGCAGGGGTGGTTAGGTCGAGCTATTCGGGGGGGTCATGAACAAAACGACAACGTTTTGTTTGTTGCAAAAGGATGTCGTTTTTTTCATGTTTAAATTATTTTTTCCACCGATAAAACGATGTCATTTTGCTTTAAGAGTAAAACGACGTCATTTTTTAACTAGACATTTAATAAAATACGAGACAAAACGATGTTATTTTCTTGCAAGCAAAAACGACGTCATTTTGCCTTTAATTAAACAAAAGTTTCAAAAGGTGATGGGAAGTACATTGTCAAGATCGGTAGACAACACACATGTAGTTATTAGTCATGGGACCTATATGGATATCCTTGCAAACATGCGATTAGTACAATCCATCATTCGAGAGAAAGGGTTGAGACATTTGTTAATTTGTGCTATCGAAAGGCTTGATTCATAAGTTTGTATGAACATTTGTTACAACTAATTAAAGGTAAAATTTTCTGGCCTTTAAGTGATACAAAGTTGATACATCCTCCACCTAAAAGAGTTATGCATGGTAGACTAAAAATTGAAAGAAAAAAACAAAAAGATGAGCTAAAGAAAATGAAAATTCCAAGCAATATGAGTCAAAAAGGGCAAGTGCATAAATGCTAAAAATGTGGTTTTCAAGGTCACAACTCTAGAAAATGCAAGAACAATACCTCAAGTCAACATGTCAAGGCTTCTTCACAGGTGTGTATACCTTACTTCAATCATATAAATACAGTTTTATAAACTTACAGTTACTAATATTTATCATTATGTTGATCAGGTTAAAACAGAGGCAACTTCACAGGTATACTAGTTTTCAGTTTTATATTACTTATTATTGGTTGTAATGACTGACAAAGCTATTTTGTTAACAAAGCAATATTGTACTGAGTCAACAAAGCAATATTGTAAGAAATGTATTTTTTATCAATTTTTCTAAGTTTAAATAATTACAAAGTGTATTTATAATATTTTATTGTCCACTTTCTAGGTTGGTACATCTGCAAATAACAATGAAAAACTTTTTGGAGATGTTAACCCACACACATTTCAATTATCATTTCAACCAAGGAGTTTTCGATTCAGATCAATTACAAGCTGAAGCAAGTAGAAGGAGAATGTTGATCTTACGCAATCAAATACAAATGAAACAAACATTGATTAGTTATATAATATTTGTGTTGTATACATACAAATATTTGTGTTACATACAATGTAAATATTTGTGTTCTGTACATACGAATATTTGTGTTGTTTACATACAATGTAAATATTGTCAAAATCAATATGAGATGTTACACAACCTCTCTCTCTCTATCTTTATCTTTGTTTTACATGGTTTTTTTTGCATATTTGACAACGAGTTAATTATCCATTTTCTATTGGTTATATATAGTAGTATTGTTTTTGCTTCATTACATAATTCATATACAAATTTCAAAATCAAAATTTAATAATATACTTGAAATTAATATTAAGCATTACATTGTTGAAATTCAATACAATATCCCTATAACATAATTACAAATAAAAAGTACTAGAACCATAATAAATCCTATTATAATGTTCATTAACATACATGCATTTAATTTCTTTTTTCTCTTTTCTCAATAAATTTATTTCCTCCTTCAGAAGCTTCATTTTTTTTTCAAACTCCTTAGTTGTGCTTCTTTTAACCTCTTTCTTCATCATTGATAATTCACTCCTTAAATTTTGAATCGCTTTAACGACTCTCTTAGTAAATTCTTCATTGTAATATTTAAAAAACTTGCATCTCTCAACCTAAAACATTCAATTTCATTGAAAAATACCTAAAGCACAAGCTTAACATTCAACTTCAATAATCAAATAACAATAAATTCTCACTAGATAATTGGGGCATCTATAAAATCTCTGGCCAGGATTATGATCACTCCATGAAGTCCTTAATGGACCTTTAGCCCACAATAACAAACAACATTTCCTGACTTTGAACTCACTATTATATTAATCGATGATAATGATTCCATTTACAAACTTAAAAGATGATAATAAGAAAATATATGATTGGCTAAAAATGCATTCTACTGAGTATGTCATGTAAACACACATAAATTTCGATAATAATATGATTATTAAAAATCAGTCTAACAATTTCAATGCCTATATTAAAAAGGCTAAAGACAAACCTATCTTAATTGTACTTGTTATGATGTAGACGGTTATGATAAAGATATTTCATAAACGAAGGGATAAAAAGTACATTGGTGACATTTGCCCAAGAATCATAACTAAATTAGAAAATTTAAGAAAAGAAGCAGGCTAAAAACTAGATTTGTATTGCAATTGTGAGAGAGCTTTTGGAATTGAATAAATTCAATTTGGACAACATACGGATGAAACAAACTTACACTTATATGAATTAGAAAATCATTGGAAATTCTTAACGATATGCAAGTGCTTCTATTAGACATGATGGATGTAAGCTTGAGGATTATATAGATAAAATTTACCAACATTGAGACTTTCTTGTGGCTGTATGCTTGCTAATTGTTCTTTATTTTAGAATAGCATCATTACTTATAAGATGATTAGCATTTGTATTTATCAAATTCATTTTAATATTGCTACCATTTTTGTAATTTTTCTAATATTAGGTGAACATTATTGACAAATTCTAAATAAGAATTAGCATGTTGAAAGTGGAATTTTCACAATTTACAACAAAGTTCGATAGACCAAAAAAGGCAAAAGTATGAAAAGATTAGCAATAGAATTCATGAAGTCATTTGATATTGATGCCCATAAGGTTTCTCCATCTGGACTCTGCATATTTACAAAAAAAAATTCATTTCACAAAATAGTTCTATGGTTGAACAGAAAAGGAGGATAGGCTTTTCAAGAAAGCCAAGAAACCTTAAAGTCCGATATATATTTCTAAAACCTCTTTGTGAGGCCAAATTCTGAAGGAAAGGCGTTAAGCATTTTATGCTTTTATAAAACAAGTGAATAGAAAGTAATAAGTGAAACGTTGGTGGCATTATTGCCAAGAAGAGTGAAATGCATTATGGAAGTTCTTTACCAACAAACGTTGAAGGTAACTGTCACGAAACAATCAGGAAGAGTCATCAGCTGTGGCCACACATTCCACACACAAGGGAATCTAGATAAGGTATTTTGTCAACAAAATTCTAATCCTTTCAATGGCTAGGGGGTCATGCTTTGAGCCTCTAATTTAAAGAATTGCTATCTTAAAGAAGTGCTACTTAGATACCACAAGCAATCAATAAAAGGTGATAATTTGCATGTTTCAGTGCATAATAAGTCAATATATTTGGGGCAATCACAGTGCTGAAGAAGCAAAGTACTAGATGAACAAATATCGTATATGTATTCCTGTGCTGATAAAGCATTGATTTTACATCTTCAATATGTAAATTTGGTACAAAATCTACCATAACTATGTCTGCTCCAAATATGATCAAATTATCAAATTACCTAACTTGACATACACTTCACATGATTGACTTCACTGTTACTATCACATTCAAATTGCTTAATATCAAGTATTTTAATGGAAAAACCAAGCAAATGTATGACCTATTTCATCACAACAAACATAAAGTATTTTAATGGAAAAACCAAGCAAATGTATGACCTATTTATTCACAAGAGACATAATTTATACAAACAGTGCATAAATACACAATAAAAGTCTATTCTTTCATTTGTTTTGTAAGTAAAGACAACAGAACAAACAAAAGAACAAAACATGCCATACAAAAGGTGAGGGATTTTGGATAGTAAACACAACAGAACAAACGAAAGAGCAAAATATGTCATGCCTATCTAATGCTAAACCAAATATCAAAGGTACTCACCTATAAGAGCGACGGTTAAACGACGATGCTTGCAACAAGTACACTCCCAATCCAGTCCCTCCAAACCTTGTAATGATAGCGACAAATGAGAGCGATTGAGGGATATGAGAAGGCGAGGGATTCTAGACGGTGACAAATTCATGATCAACGATTCCAAAACAGAGAAACAGAAGACGACGAGGGAGGGACTTCAGACAAAGGGTGAGATCGTTGCATTTTGTAAACATGTTTAAGTTAAGAAATATTTAATTCAAAAGATGGGTCCCACAATTATAAATAAAGCAAGGTGTTTATATATTTTTAAAAAGTGGCCAAAAATAAAAATATAAATATAAAAAATTGCCAATCAACATTGACGTGACGTTTAATAGACGGGAACAAATTTTTCTTTTAGGGTAAATGGTAAGGTCAAACTCAGTGACTCTTTTGCTAATCTTTTATGAAAATGTACTTGGATCAATAATTCAGGATGGCTTCCTCTCCGTTTCAATATTTTAGGAACCTCCTGTGTAACACGCCATGTGCGGCTTCCCAAGTGACAGGACTAATTTTCGCAATAATAAATAAAAACAATTTGAGCCCAATGTTAATATATTTTTTGTTCAATATTACAAAATAATTTTGATTTATCTATAATTTTAAAATAAGTAAATTTACTTCAAATTTTAAATAAAGTTAATTATATATTTTCTCATCTTATTATTTTATCTTTTGGAAGGAAAGAATTTTCTTATCTTTTTTATTATAAATAACAATATTCGTTCAGCTAACACATGAAAACTATTTAATATAAAGTTGCAGTAATTTGCGTGTTTTTGAATCAGTTTATCTTCTCAAACGATCAACAATGATTGTATTTCAAATCAGATACTAAAATGATATTTTGTTTTGTTATAATCTTCAAGACCACATTAATTTGATGTCCGCTGAGGTGTCGTCTATTTTTGCCGGCAATATAACTGTAGTGACATTATCTTTCATACTATACAGCAGCAAGCATCCAAATGGACGACTTACATTCTACCAGAAATTGTTGTCACCAAAATGACAGTCGTTGTTTGTGTATTTGAAAGTTAGGTGAGTACAATTCAGACTTCAACCAGTGGCCTCCTTGAATCTCCCAGCCACTTTCAACGCTACCTCAACGCATCTAACTTTCAACGGGACGATTCTTTTTTTTTTTTCTTTATTATTCATAAACAAAAAAGTACACGTTTCAATGCTCTATATTACCAATAAGTATTATTCGAGCGGACCACTCAAGCACACCCTGCCCATCTTCATAACAACCCCATGTTTCAAAGCTCCAAGTGACTAAAAACCAGAACAGTTTCAAGCTTGAGCGTGTTAAGAAAGATCAAAGTTTGGAAGGAACGTTAATAATTACCATTTATAGCGATGGTTTAGGAGAGGTAACGACTGGATAAGCAATGACAAGGTGTGCTAGATGTTGCCTGCACAGGTCAATGAGGATAATGAATCTTATAATGCTCATCTTTGGAACTGCAATGATTGTCTACTCACTTTGGCTGCAAAAGAGATGGAGTGAAAGTCTTGCTCTCTTGCCCTCTGGCTCCAGTCTTCCAAGACCGTGGTATGTTCTCTCTCCCCTCATTTCTTTCTTTCCCAGAATCATCATGTTCTTTAGTATGTATAAACCAGTTAATATAACTAGATTTATTATTTTTAGTTCTGATTCATGCTGTTTTTGAATATAAAAGTGTGAAAGTGGCAACTCCTTTTACATTATCGTATCCATTATGATATATCCTATGGTCCCTCCGTTTTGGGAAGTTTTCGTGGCGATAATTTACTGTAATCTTAACGGTTACTTTGACCCAACGATTCTAATGAAAAAGATAAATTTCTGCTTATTGGCTTGGTTTTCTTTAATTGGCTATTTACGCGTGCGCGGAGCGTATTAATTAAATAAAAAGAACATATTGTTATGTTTTCGTGTGACACATGCCAATCGTGTCCTTACACATTCGGTTGGAAAACATTTATCGGTGAATCGGTTCCTGTCCTTTTCTTTTGCGTACATACACAAGTATTGCGGTGACGAAAGGAGAACGATCATCATTTTTGTTTTTTCAGGTTTATAATCGGAATTTTAGGAGTGGGAATTGCTGTCTGCTTGAGCACCATCTATGGCCATATGGTGGCTAATTGTACGAGCAACTCCATTCTCTGTATAGTATCCTTTCTTTTTCAGCTTCAGTCTCATTCCTTACCTGGAGCTACTGATCCCTTCATTGAAATGCTCCCGGAACAAGATGATTTTGATCTCAGAGCAATTTATTAATTTGCATGATGTGCTTAAGCAGTAATTACATCTCTTATTTTAAAGCAAAAGAATGAGCTCTAGACCCCTTTCCTTGGATTTTATACTTGATTATGTATACAGACTGGTCTTTATGTTAGTTTACTCCTTGACCTTGTTTTTAGTACATTCTTGTCATCTGCTGCCTTCTGATCCTTGAAATTGCTGCCGTTATCTCAATTTTCTTCAAGATAGACTGGGAAGCGGTATGCTTGCTTGACTTTTTCCTGCTTAAGAATACGTCAATCTATTAATGATTCCTTAGTGGGAGGTAATCACTAAAAGGAGGACATGTAATTGATTGGAACTTTGCCAAGTTATGCTTCCATGTCCACTGATACATTACTGCACCTGTATCAGTTGTCTGAAGTTGCCTAATTGTAGCAAATTCAACGTTTTTATTGTCGTCTGACGAAAGTGTAACTCCTTAAAGCAGAACATTTTATGGATTCTTCAATTAAATTGGCACTATATTATGGTTATTGAAAATCACCGTTAAGAATCTGTAGATTTCTAAATCTCCACGTAACTTTGTCGCATGTGGAAGTTGAAACCTGTCCTAACAGACTGATGCACAATCTACGTTTGGTGTTATATTATTGGCTTGCTACCTTGGTTCCGGGAGATCACTTTGGGTTGCTAATTGATGAAGAAATTCTTTTAATCCTCCAATATTTCTGTTCAACATTTGTTCATATTACACACCGTTGTTGAGACAGGAAATTGACAAGAACAAGAAGGATCTTGAGAGCTTTGTGATGTTCCAGGTCAAGATGTGTTGCTGGATTTCCCTGTTGATATTGGCCGCACAGGTAAGCATAATTTTCATTAGCCAACACATTGGATTATTATTTTTAAGAAAATGCCATGAAATATATAGTTAATTACGTTACAAATAGTACTAGATCTTCACAAAGCACAGCCATCACAATTTTTTTCTCTGCTTGTGAGCTGGCAAACAATTTGCGTGAGGTTCTATTTAGAAGATTGGGATTATATGATATGTTATAGACAAGCAACATGAACTGGAAAAACATACACATCATGTTAAATATTGTGATAAGAGATGGGTCTGATATATGTAACTTTTTTTCTTTTTTTTCCTGGAAAAGAAAATTGAAATTAACATGAATCAAATGTTCGCAGATCTATACTGTTATCCTTGCCATCACTCTTTGCCTTGTAGGCTTGGAGCCAAGAGGTCATTGTGAGCAGTCTTTTGTGCCCAGTTTTACTCAGTCCTTTCTGGTGCCTAACTTCCCTGGACCTGCTAGCTCAGTACATGATTGCAGAAGATATGAAAATCCAGTAAGAAGCTTTTTGGCAAATGTTGAACGTATTCTAAGAGCACAAGTTCAAAGGAGATACGTAGTTTACTAATTTGCCTTCTTGGATCATTTTGGAGTGTATATATTAGCCACAAAATACTAGAGATGAGTGGATTTTGTTGATTTTTTAGAAGTGAATCTTTGCAGATTTCGAAGAAAGTCCAGCAAGTTACAAAATTCTGTAAATTTGTGACTTTTGACTGGAACCTTGTTGGTCTCGAGGAAAATAATTCATTGTCTGAGGGTGCCAGAAACATTTTTCGATATGGCATTATCTGAAAATTGGATAAGTTTTAAGTGAGCTTATATATAGTTAGGATATTATATCTCAACTTAAAATTTCAAGACAATAGGTTTGTTTTTTTTTTTAAGTAATAGATTCATTCAACAAGGTGGAAATTACATAACTATTCATGTTACACCTCCAAAGGGTGGAACTAATACAAAATTATACTAACTACAATGTGAGGTAAATCTAATAACAATACTTTCTATACATTTAGATAATATGATTTAAAATGAGTTGTTGATTAGTATTAATCATGGTTGCCATTCTTAGCTTGAGGTAAAATTGCATCCACCCATATTCTTTGAACTCTTCTGCCTTTACAAAGATTTTAATGTTTACAAAGCCAATTCCAAAGACCTTATGATTCCCTTGCTAGTCTCATTGATTCATCTTGCTAAGATTTCAGTTTTGTAATCTAAAGAGGTTGAGAAAAGCACAATATATATGTTTAGTATGAAAGCACTTGAAGAATATGTGATCTAGCGTTTCATTCTCTCTAAAGCATAACTCACTTTATCTTTATGTCTTTTTTCTTATGTGGGATTACTCCACTTGTAAATTTTCAACATCTCTCTCTCACAAGTGGATTTAAACATTATTAACCCAACTCTGATGCCAATCAAGGATTTTAAGCGGCTTTGGAGAGAAATTATATCAAGTCTAAGAGATGTCATATACAATTAGAATTTCGTATCTCAAACCCAAAATTTTGAGGCAATAATTTATGAGTTCTATCTTTATATATAACTCTTTTCATCCTTACGTCTCTTTTCAATGTAAAATTACTCTACTTTTGAATTTTTAACAACTTTGTGTTTGACATCATTAACAATCCTCATGTTTGTCTTTACGCAATATCTAATTGATTTTTTTAGATATTTTTACTCATCTAGGTTGTCTTTGACATACTATTCTTGTTCTTGCTCCTTTATATTTATTTCTTTTTCTTTTCTAATAATTACTCTCTATACCCGAGCGGTGAATATAGAGAAGTCATGGTCGTCCCTATTAATCCAATTTTCGACAATCCTTAACCTCAGCAAATTACTAAAATTTAATAGTTTTTTAATTCAAAATATGGAAAATGATATTTGAAGTACTCAAATAAGGTTAACGGACATCAGGTGGAGGCATCGTCATGATGTCGAAGACCTATGTATTAAGTCAAAGTGTGATCATTTATTAGGATAATATTAAATTAGATCGAGTTAGCTTGGTGGTTCAAACCACGGTTGAAGTTTAATCAAGTTTAAGTTATGAGACCTAAATCCATTAAAATTATCCAAAACAATGTCGTTTTGGGTATACTCCCCAAAAATAACATCCTTTTTTAGGAGTTTTCCAAATTGAAGTCATTTAGGAATAAGGTTCAGGCCGTTTAGGTCGTTAAAGTCGATACACCTAACCTGAACCTGCCCTAAAATCAAGTCAATTGACATTATCCTGATGACTATAAATAGGCCAATCAGAGTTGAACTTAAACTGCTAACCCATATAACTTAGAGGGCATGTTTGGTTTCATTGTATTTTTAAGTTTCTGTTTTTATTTTTAAATTCCATTAACAAGTATGTTTGTTTGAATTTTTTGGTTTTAATTTTAATTTTTAGTTTCTTTTTATTTTCATAACTTATAAAACTATAAAACTTTTTTTAGTTTTATGTTTTCATTTTATCATAATATAATTTTATTATTAACTAAATTTATATTATTTAATTATTCAATATTAACTACTAAAAATTAGGATAAATATATTTTAAATATCCAATTTATTTTATTAATTAATTTAAGATTTAATAAATATATTTTACATTTAAAATATTATTAAAATACATATAATTTATAATTTTCAAATATTTTATGAAATATTTTTAATTTATAATTAATAATATTAGTTTTAATAATTAAAATATTATTTTATAAATAAATATTTACTTCTTTACGTATTTATTTTAATAAAATATGATAAATTTTTACTTATTTAATTAATACAATTAATTTAAATATAAATTTTACTTAAATGACTAGTTTTTGGTGAAGGAATTATTAGTCAAGTTTATGTGGCAAAATATTAGGTTGTAGTTACCAAATAAAGCTTTTCATTTGTTGTAATTTTCTAATGTTTTGGTGTTTACTTGTCACACTAGTAGTGGTTATAATAGTTTGCATATAATGGCTATATAAACTATTAAGTCGATTAGAGAGAACCAAGAATAACATATTTCATTCTTCTTTGTAAAACTTTTGGACTGTGTCATCTCTCTTTCTTTATGTTCTTTTTAAATTAATTGTAATCGAACACTAAATTCCTAATTTTAAGTTAACTTCAATATGGTATTAGAATAGTCAATTCTTCTTGAAATTGAAACTATAGCTAAAAGGTTCACATAACCAAAGGAGAATTTAGGAAGTTATAAGAAATAAACTTAACGAATTTGAGATTATGCTAAAGAGTTTACACTTATGCATGAATGTGATACAAAAGAATTGAAAGCATATATGATGTAATCACAGTAGCAACATAACTAATAAGTTAAATAGGTATTGAATCTTTTAATCATCACATAATTGTAAATAACTATATTTCTCCCACTAAAATCAGCAAGATTGAATTTCAATAATTTTATGTCATGAAATCATGAGAAAGAAATTTTAAGTGTGAGAAATTTTTCTGTATCGATTGAACCTAATTTGGATTAAAGGTAAAAGAAAAGATACATTTTATTTGACCAAATAAGTATATGGGACCTATTCTAGATTAAAGGTAAGAAAACAAAAGTTGCATGTTATTTGACCAAATAAGCTTTAATGTGGCACCAATTATATATCAAGCACACTTTAACTATAAAAGCACTCACTTGAAGAAAGTATATATTTGCTTTAGAGAAATGATTTGAAAATGGAGATATTTTTGCTTTAGAGAAATGATTTGAAAATGGAGCCTTTGAAGACCCTATTAGAGACCTTAAAAATTGGAGGAAAGGTGAATTAATTATAAATTACTATACATGTTTTAAATTTATGTCTTATAATTTCATGATTTCGAAGCTTTTGCTTTTGAGTTCATTTGTTAAAGGGCTTATGAGTGAGATATGTGTTGAAGGTTTATATCTTGGTGTATATATGGTTGTGATATTGTTATGATTTCTTCCTTTGATAATTCGGTCTCCTATCCATCAGTTAGGCTAATTATTTGCATCACAGGGTGTAAGCCTAACTTCTAGGAATAGATTTTCCTAGCTAAGCTTAACTTCCTTTATAAGCTAACCTATATACGTGTACATATTGGCTGACGAGTTAGCGAATCCATATACTTGATTTTCTCCAAAACTCTTTCTTATCATGGTATCAGAGCAGGTATTAATACCTTCTACTTAAATCCGAGAGCAATCGACCAACGACAAAGATATCTATGACTAACGGAAAGAGATCATCAACACAATCAGTCTTTCTAATTCTCCAAGGACTGAATCCTCTTCCCTATACTATCTCAGTCCATCTGATCATCCAGGTGTTAGCTTGTTCAATTGTCTCCTTAATGGAGAAAAATATAGGATGTGGAGACAGGCTATGAAGGTGGCGCTTCGAGCCAAAAGCAAGTTTTATTTCATAGATGGAACCATCGTTTAATCGATCGATGATCCAGCTCTTTTGTAAGCTTAGCACAAGTGCAACTCTATAGTGATATCTTAGATTTTTAATTCATTTGATGCTGATCTCCTCTCTAGTGTTGCATATATAAATTTCACTAAGGAGATTTGGGAAAATTTCCAAGAGAGATTTGCGATTGGTAGCGACCCTTGGATTAATGAGTTAACGTGTGAATTGGCCTTGATTCAACAATGAGATCTTTTTGTAGCTATCTATTACAGTAAGTTGAAAGCTTTATAAGATGAACTTGTTAACTATTCAAGTATCCCAAAGTGTATGTGTGGTACAGCTAAGGAACTGTTGGCAGAATGTGAAGGTGAGAAACTCCATAATTTTCTTATGGGACTAATCGATCACTTTAGTGTCATCAAGTCATAGATATTGAATATGGAACCCCTAATAAGCATTAACAAGGAACCTGAATGAGCCAACATGCTTTGCACATACTATAGCAAAATTGGACATCCCTATATTATATTAATATCTTTCTCAAGACTGTTAATAACCAACCCTAACCTTTAGTTGATTAACTAAAATCTCTTTCTAGTTGAAACCCCTAAGATTGTATTATCAATTTATGAATTTCATTATTATATTTGACCCTAATCTAGAGGATTTATGTCGACCTATCTCTATATTTGCATACAACTCCTTCCAATTATAGTAAATCTATTTGCACAAAAGAATTTCTCAATCTCAGTAATATAAAATCAAATCATGGACTAATATTCCAGATATATTAGTTCAAAAATATAACGCATAATCAAATTACAACAAATCAATCAATAAAATTACATTAAATAAAAAATCAAATCATATTGTTATCACAACTTAGGGTTCATCATACTTGGGAACTAAAAAATTTAGTTTCTATCCATAGAAATCAAAATTAATAACAAATATTCAAAAAAATAAATAGAAAACAAAGAAATCGTATTCTAAATCTCCTTTTTGTCTTTAATGAATCTTCTTGCAATTTTAATTGAATGAAGCTATTTATCGGATCTAGTGATGTAATCTTTGTGTTTTCCTTGTCCTTTGCTTAGAACTGTCGCTTCTCTATGTTTCTTGTGACTAAAAAATGCTCTAAAACTTGCCTCCTCTTGTTTTGCCTCTATTAACATCCTTTTATAGTAAAAACTAGGGTTTTTGGGATAGATATTGTTGGGCCCCGTTTTCGGAGTCTAACCTTTAGAAAATCATTAGACTTATCATTATCGGGTCGTCTTCTCAAAACTCCCCTTTTCTAGGCTCAGCTCAGCTCTTAGATCAGTCGACTACTACGATGGTAGTCGATTAGTTCATTTATCCCTTTCAACCTGAATACCTCAAGGATCAGCGTTGGCGAGTCCACACTTTACACATATACCTGCTTCGGGGCTATTAGTATAACTTTTCCTATAGGCATCCAAACTAGGGTTTATTTAGATAGATAGAAAGAGGACTTCAAGAGCTACAACTTTCATGAAGACCTCGAAGGCCAATTTTATCTTCTGAAGGGTCGAAAATGGGGCAAAAGATAACCATAAACAGTAACCTAGACGATAGCGTGAACAGTAACACAGACGAAGTCTGTGAACAGCAACAGACGATACTCTGTGAACAGTAACATAGATGAAGTCTGTGAACAGTAACACAGACGATACTTTGTGAACAATAACACAGATGAAGTCTGTGAACAGTGACACAGACGATACTCTGTGAACAGTAATATAGAGGATATTCTTCAACTCATATTACTTCTTAACTCCTTCTTATAATCCTTGGCCTATACTCTATCCTCTGTGTTCTATCCTTGTGGTTGACTTTTATCTTCTGTGTTGACCATTTATCGTCTATGGTCTATCCTCTTGTTCTATCTTCTATGTGATGACATATCCTCTATGTTCTGACATCATCACAGACGATACTTCTGCACTCTACTCATCCTTTCCTCTATGATCTATCTTCTATGTGATGATGTGTCCTCTGTGTTCTGACGTCATCACAGACGATACTTCTACACTTCATTCCTCCTTGCCTCTGTGTGCTGACGTCATCACAGAGGATACTTCTACTCTTCATTCCTCCTTGCCTCTGTGTTCTGACGTCATCACAGAGGATACTTCTACTCTTCATTCCTCCTTGTCTCTGTGTTCTGACATCATCACAGAGGATACTTCTACTTTTCATTCCTCCTTGCCTCTGTGTTCTAACGTGATCACAGAGGATACATCTCCTTCTAAATTTTCCTTGCCTTTGTGTTGTGACGTACTCACAGACGATATTCTTCCACTATATTTCTCCTTTGCATCTACTTTATTTATTGCAATCCATCAACTTTCTCAACCGCTCTCATTTATTCGAAACTCAGGTCAGAATCACCCAAACGTAATCATTAATCATTTCTCACACCTCACAATTATTTTGATCAACACATGCAACGTGAAACTTAACCGTGATCATAATCATGCGCAGAATCATACATACATTTCATTCATCCCTAAATAAATATTTGTTTTGCAAGGCTTTAGTAACCTTACAAGTCATAATACATCAGTACACTTAGACTAATAAAACTTGAAAGGTGGCTAAAACCTTAAGTTCTTAACAAAAAATCAATCTTAAGGGTTACAAAAGAACATTTGCAGATTGGGGTGCTGCCTTGTATTGTGAATTACTCACTTTTTTGTGCTTCACCTTAATTGGAGAAAATTTGGAGGGGCTGAGCTTGAAGCTCGTGGGTAACAGGTTTATAACTTAGAAACAAGCAGAGAACCTTTTTGCACAAATAACACATATTCAGTTACAAATCATGCATGCATTCATCTTGTTGAACAAATCATAAGCACATCAGAATAGTTCGGGTGGATCCAAAACAGAATGTACTACATATTTCCCTTAAGGGTCCTGTGTAGCCGTGAGCAGAGCATACTAGCGCAATTTCAATTTATGGTCTTGCATATCCGTGAACTTATGGGAGTCCATAAAGGAACTCTATGCCACTAGCTGGCAGGCGGGAGAAGCCTTTAGACAAGTGCACTTGACTTAATTTAGAGGACCAATTCAAATCCACATAACACATATATTTTATGATCTTGAAAACTTACTGCCCAAAATGGCAATTCTTGAAAACTTGCTTTTCATATCCGAAACATGGTTTCACAAAGTTTGCAACTTTTTGAAGAAAACATTTTTGTATGCAAAGCATACAGCAACATATGACACTTTGTGCTACACCAAACAAGAACAAACAAATGCACATTTTTGTCGTAATCGAAATGATTGAAAGAAAAACATTTATGGCTTATTGCTTCATCATAAAACTGTAACCCACCTTAAAAATCCTTTCTTACTTAGGTATCGGACATAAGGATGCCTTTCCTCTTGACTTCTTTGCCTCTCTTGAACCGCTCCTTGATTTCCTTCATAAAGACACAATTCCCATTCAACAAAAATCTGGATTTGACTAACCCATAATGCACATTCACTAAAATGAATTCTAGAATACTTAACCTATATATTTCTTAAACTCTTTGAACAAAAACTTTTCAAAACTCCAAGAGATAAAAATGACTTACCGTGAATCCTCACCAATTAATGAGATTATTGGCTCTAAAGAAAGCTCTTTCCTTCCTCTTTCTTTTTCCCTTCTTGAGTGCACTCCAGACGAATTTCTGATTCTTCCTCAATAACTTAGTCATCGAAGCAGCAATCATAGAAAATCCTTCCACAAAC
>JANZXR010365400.1:0-19859 GCA_027575705.1 Erythroxylum echinodendron
AAGAAGAGTCGTGAAAGACAAAAAGAAGTGACTTTGTTATTAATGAACAAATAAGGTGGTCATGTAGGCAAGTGACACACTCTCAAGCCTTTATTTAGTTTCTTTCCAATTTCTACTCCAATTTCTCCCTAAATTTCCAATGGCTCAATTCAAAAATTCCTAAATTCATGTGTCTAAATTTCTAGTGCCATTGGACAGTCATTTCCACTATCGATAAACCCTTAGTCTGCCACTTGGCATTTTTCCTAGTCTAAAATTGACCCCGAAAAATTTCTAAAATTCACTAAAAATCAAAAAACCACAATAACCCTCTCCAACACAGTTTTTCATTCACAAATCATATTTTTTTAATAATTCACAAATATACCGGGAAATGTCATGAATACATGTACAGTCATTTACATGTGCAAAATTCACCATTGTATGTATGAACATGTCAATAAAATTTTAAGCACTTATAACCTATTCCAAATGACTATTTTACCCTTCTCATTGGTGAGGAGATGTTACAGTTTTAATCTAAATTTGGGATGAATTGAATGAAAATGGTGTGAATATTGAATGAATGTTAAATGGATTATCTTGTGAATGTTACATGAAAGAATGAATATGGACATGAATTATGCATAGAACATTAATTAATTAAAACATATATTGACATGCAAGCGAAGAAAAGGGAGGCCATATAAGAACTAGAGGGAAGTGATTAAGAGAGATATGGCAAAGTTGGCCCTTATTGAGGAATTAGCTAGAAATAGAAAATTTTGGCATGCTAGAATACAGGTAAAAGATATCCTTTAAAGTTGCTCCAAAATAGTGGAGTAAGTTATCAGGAGTCGTTTACTGTAAAGCTCACACGACATTTTTACTGTTTAGGAAATCCAATCCCAGTGTCCAATCTATCTATTCTAGTTGCAAGTCATGGACAAGTCTTTCTATCTTTGTGATTCATGGACAAGTCTTCTGGCTGTACTACTTGGCTTCTCAGCTCGGGCATATAGGGAAAGGTCCCATGAGGCCATTTGGTACCATAGGATTGTCATACTCGCAGGGCTACTAAGCAAAGACACCTAACACAACTACAGTTATGAAGAGTCGTACTTTACAACATTTCAGGTATTAGTAGATCTGAGCACCATATTAGGTATCTTCTTTGGTTCTATCTTATTTTATTTAAGTATTTATTTATTTATTATTTTTATTATTTTTATTTTCTTTTTCTTCTAATCTTTTAGGTTATCAATTTCATATCTACTCTTTTAACCTACATCACTTTTTCGTTGTCACATTCGTATGTGGGTCTATTTGAAACAACCTTTCTACTCTATAAGGGTAAAGTTGTGTACTATCAGACCTCCCAGACCCCGCCTCAATGTAGGATTTTAGACTGGCTGATGATGATGATGATGATGTAATGGAGTCACACCCATGAATCCCAAATCATGGACATGACAATAGGAGTCATACCGGTGATTCCCACAGTTATGGATGTGACAAACTTTTCTTTAATTGTGTTAATGTTACGTGTCCTCTGCAGGGTTGATGTTGTGAAAACCTAAACCTACCCTCACATTACAGATAGAAAATGAGGAATGTTGGAGGCGAACACCTACACGTAGACAGAGATTAAAAAAAAGACAAGAAAAGAGAGAATAGAGGAGGCTAGAGAAGAGACAATCAGTCGGTGGGGAAGAAGAAGAGAAACAGTAGTACAGAACCAGGGGAGTGTCCATTCTTCTAGGTGATAGTAAACAGAGGTAGAGGGCGAGAGCTGAAGCCAACATCCTCATTCGACCACCTATTTGTTTGCTATCTCTATTTCTTCTCTATTGTATTATGGGACTCCTTTGTTAAACTTGTTTTCTTATTATAGTTGATAGTACATTTTGGTTTTATTCTGTTATTTCTTTAAGACTTTTCTGTTAATGTTATCTATGGGATTAAAGTATATGCAAATGACGAAACTTGTTTATTCCATGATGGGCTGATTCTTTTTCTTAAGAATTAGTGAATCTAGTTTAGTTAACTATGCATGATTAAGTTATTGTTTTATTGTCTTATTATTTACTATAGTTTCTAAACTTATTGGATGTAATAGTGTGGCCAACCTTTGCATCATTTAGGTATTAAATGAAGGATCGAGAGAAGAAGTTTAATATTGGAACGATAAACCATAAACGCTTGGGTTAAGAATTAGAAATATAATAACTTAAGTGGGTGATTATTAGTTGGGTTTCCATAAATTATTTGGATATAACCTGTCAAATACAAAAGTAAGATTTAGTTTATTATTTGAACTAATTTAAAACCCAGTTGATAATTTTGACAAGACAATTATCCAATCAATTTATCTTAGTTATAGATAGGAGATTAAATTAGTGAAGTTAATTTCTCAAAAGATTTCCATACCAGTTAATCAAATCATTTTTCTTCCAGTTTAATTTTTATTCTAATTGTGTGATTTTATTTAAGCCTTTACTCAAAAAAATCGAGATAGAATGTTTAAGATTGCATTTGTTTTTATTTTTCTTCAAGATTAATTTAAGTGAACCAATTTCACCTCCATAAGAAACGACCCTAGGTAATTAACTATGACTACTTCATACTTGCGAGTAGGATAGCCTAGGTATTTTTAGAACTTATTTTGGCACAAAACAAGTCAATCAACACTTACGTGATAGAGAAAAAAAAGGATCCCTTTTATGGTCTTTTTATGAGTGGCATCAACCACTGATCATATGAAGAATGCAACTCTCACAGGTTATTGAGGATCTCAGGTTATAAGAGACTCCATTAGAGAAATTATTCATCCAATGCTTATTTGTTCTTCATCGACCATATAACACAACATACGATGGATCCATCTACTCTAAGAATCAGTTGTACTTTTAGGATACCACTGTCCAATGGCCAAGATATAAGAAAAATGTCCTTAAAGGCTTTAGTCATTTTCTTAACGACCTAAAACATTTTCCTAAATATGCACCGCCAGCTATCTCTACATCTATTGGACCTTACCTAAGATAATTTGTTCCTGGAGAACCCTAAATTCCAAACTTTAACATCCCAAATAGCCCAATAAACTTTGTCTTTGACACTACGGGACCATCTCAGGATTAAACCTTCTCCTCTCAGGATGTCTAAGATCTAAATGAGGATATTCTCATTATCAGTGAAGAGGATCTAACCAAATTTTTGAAAGATTTACACGTAGAGGAAGTGAGCCCCAGTAAAAGACGAAGAATAGCCAATGATGATATTAACAGCACGAGTGGAGCTTCCCTATCAAATCTACAATTGTAGAAAGAACTTATCTGGCAAAGATGATTAGGATTATGGGCCCTGTATTTAAAATTGTTTATCTAGGTGTCTTTTGTGATGTGACATCGTTCTTATCCGTTTACTATGCAATATGACATCGTTCTTACTTAAAATAGTTGATGTGATGTTTTTCTTAACTGTTTAGGGTGATGTGACTTTGTTTTTATCTATAGATGTTTTTCGTTTGTGTAATCTCTTTTACATATATAAGCAAGGGATCTCTTCCATTATAACCAAGCCTTTATAAGTCCAAATTCAAGCTAGTATTATTAATAAAAGGTGTCCGTTTCCATATGGCTTCTTTCTAAAATCTCTCTCTCTCCCCTTGAAAGCTTGAGTCTCCAATAAGTTTACTTCTGTCACATAGAGATACAAGTATGCTTTGCACTTGCCTTTGTATAAGGATCCTGTGCATATAAAATTCTCGAACCTATGATCCTATCTGAGTTATAAGTTATACAAAGAGGATTGATCAGCTTAGATCCTTAAGAGGAAAGCCTTGAGAGTTGACACCTGTTGAAGAGAAAGGGCTTGTGTCTTAGCTAGCATACATAGGGTCTTTGTTACGGTCTTCTTTGTGTATCTTAGAGCTCTCATACAGATCTGCTTTATCATATCATTAGTGGTTTCTTGTTGTCCTCATAACCTCTAGCTGGGGTTCCCAAGTGGTATCAAAGCCATACATTTTTCGAGTAATAGTGGTAAATCATTATTGATAATTATGAGTAAGGAGAGGACCAGATAAGCTTGAGTGAAGTTCCAATCTCATCAACCCTATTTCATTTCTCTTCATCTCTTTCTTTAAAACAGTTTCCCTCTCATCTTAAGAAAACCATTGTAAAGTTGAAACACTAACAAATCTAACTAGGTTTAATATTTTAGCTTTGGCTTTTAACTAAGATTATACTTAAAGTTCGCAGCTTAATCGAATTCAAAGCAATTTAATTTATTGTCTTAAAATCATGATGATGTTTTATTAATTGAATAAATTAATAAATTAATATTATTTTATTATTTGAAATGAGTGAAATTTTTATAAAACCAACCTCTCATACGTTCTTCTAATTTGTTTTTAAATTTTGAAAAAACAAATCGTGTCATTTCACAGTTGAACTTTTTACTTAATATCTAAATTCTGTAGTTAAACTTTGTAGTCTTATACAAAAGATGAAACATGAAAGAGAAGGTCATTTTATCTTAATTTTTATCTGTTGTAAGTATAACAATACTTCAACCCTAAAGTATAATTATTTATATCATTAAAAAATTAACCAATTTATTTCTAATAATAAAATGACACTTGATAAGTTTAAAAAGTGTGACTTTTCAAATGATTAATTGTTAAAGATCAGTTAATTGAATTATCTCTATTATGTAATTAACTGTTCTTTAACAATTAATCATTTGAAAGGTCGTAATTTTTAAAGTCATCAGTGTTTGTTTCTATTATTATCTCCCACTAATATATGATGAGTTTAGTTACAAGATTTTGCATTATACTTTTCTTATAACTCATGTAACCAGCATACAATAAGAGCATATTGTCATACATCTATTAGAAATATTTGACTTCTCAATTAATGAATCGATCTTTAAATAGAATTAGTACGCTATACTCTTGATTGTTTATTGCATCAGTCATCGTCTCATTCTCAATTTATAAATATTTTGTATTCTTAATGTCTTATACATAAAAGGTGGGCCTTTTTTGATATATCTTGATGCCAATTTGAAATTGAAATCATCTTCATCATTTCTCATTCATTTGACTTAAATTAACTTACTTTTCAATAATGTCCTATTATATCGAATCATTCATGATTTTCTAGTAACATTTTAAGATAGCAAATGTTAATTCAAGTATATGAATCATGTGTTATATGATCAAATCTCTTTTATTAAAGCGTAAGTCATTCCTTAATTATTGTATTAATGATACTTCCATCATACCCAATATTTAATTTGAGTTTACTTGTTTATTTATTTAATCCACCCTTCAGAACTCATATTTGGCATATTAAGACAAATTGAGCAAAAATATCATTTCTTTGAGTTATGTCATTACTAATAATTCAATATACTTCACATCGACACTAGGGTTTTAAACTTTAAGCTCTCGTTTATCACCTAGATAAATCACTTAATACTTGTCTCATATTCATTCCTACAAAATAATGGAGGCAATCACTCGTGTAGGAAGGTATCTCGTATCTATTCGACATACTTCTTGTATCTAGAATTGAATGTTGAAAACTCATTTGAAATTCATTCTATAACAAAACCTTAATTAAAAATCAAGAATTTTCATATTTATATAATTAAATTTTCATTAAAAATTTATCCTAGAAAATATTTTTTAATTCTCAGTTAAACATATATTGCATCAAATATTTATTAACAAATAAACTATCATTATTGATAACAAATATTATCAGTAGTTATTAGATATATTCATTTCTTTTTGTTGTACTATGTCAATATTTGATGTTTATATGTTTGATTTGAATTGATATTTGGGATTTCTATATCTATATGTTTGATTCCAAATTGATATCTGAGTCTCTAGGGCTTTCTTTCAATGTACTTGTTCATACGCAACATAATGTAAATGAGACTATTTATTCCTTGGAAATAAGGAACCATCTTTATCTCTTGCTCTTCTTATGGCATTTGTGGATATTAAATATTACTTAAATGCTCACCTTTGGCAATGTAAATCACAAAAATGCTTTACCACCTTGCATACAAAATTGTTCCAGCATTCCATAAATATATGTATGTCTATATATAGCTTATAGTAGTATGAAAACTCTACTTGAACAATATGCTGTAATTATAAACGCAAAGGTTTATACATCCTTAGGCATATTCTTCATTTTAATTATGGCAGATAGTCATTTTGTTTTTCACTTAACAAACTAATTATTTTCACTATATATGAACAAATATCATCCACATTAAATGATAAAATTACACATTTATCATCGGATCTTTTAACATGTACAAAATGGACTTTTCCAATCATACCACATGATTATAGTATTAATGTATTATACCATTTACTTTTTGCTCTTCTAAATGAACCTAGTGGTTGTACCATATAAAAACTACTAAGGCTATAATCAATCAAAATTATGTAGACTTCACAAAAATTGAGAATTTCTTGTCATTATTGATCTCTTTGATTGTGTGTATCCTTTTTCCATTAAAAACATTTTGTATTTTTCAAAGCAATCATCAGTCTTTTAGTTAAACATTTGAAGAATACAATTTGTTCTTGATGGCTACAAGATGTTTCAAAATATTATTCAAGTCTTATACTCAGACGAACCCGTTAAAGTTCATTCTTCTTATATTATTATAACTCATCCATTTTAAGCAAGACTAGATTAAGTATTTTCATATTCCTCATCTTATTATTTTCTTTTGGAATTACCAAAAAGGTTATTCCTTTCAACTTCAAAATTGTATGAGGAATAATCTGCTCATAATATGGATATGATGAAAATCAGGAATTGAATATCTTTACATTCATATTGCTCCCACTCAAATTAGATAATGATAAAGATCTCCCACTAGTTTACAATTATTATTGATCATAAACAAATTTATCATCTCCTAAACTTCTCCTAATTAGATAAATACCATTATATTAGTATAGTCTTATAAGATCATTCAAATTAAGTCTCTCATATAAAGATAAGTTTTGAACTATCTTTTCTTGTTTTGGAAAATCATTTTCTAAGAATGAGATATCTTGTGACGCAAATTCTATTACTTGTTTATTACCTTGTTCATTGTAGAACATATACCCTTTAAAATGTTCAAATATATCATTGAAAGATACTCTTCTTCCTTTTGGAACCTAAATTCCTATACTTATAAGTACTATGAATTTAGGTAACAACCATACTCTCAAAAAGTCAGATATGGTTAATCAAGTCTCTTACCTATTTCATTTTAGGATATGATTTAATAGGCACCCTATCAAGTACATATATGACCGTCAATGAGACATCACTCTAATAGGTGATTAGAAAACTTGCTTATTCCATTGTAGACCTAATCACAAGAAGAGTGTTATATCTCATCTATGCACCACCATCTTTTTGATGGATTCATTTGATAGTTATTTAGCTATCCATTCAATTTTTATCACATGACCTCTTTAATCGATCAAAGAACTCTTCTTATACTTGATCAGTTCTTGAAATCTTTATTGAATTTATCTTACCGATTTTCAACTAAAGTCATATGCATCTTAAAACAACATCATATTCAAAATTTTGAGAAATCAAATTAATATAACTATACTGAGTATAATTATTGATAAATGTGATAAAATAATTACTTTCTTATCATGCTCTCATATCTGTTTAGCCATCAATGGTTGTCATGCTATTTTATTAGCTACATAATGTTCACAAGTAAACTACTTTATATAAGTCTTTTAAACAATGCCTAAACAATTAATATAATCAATTTTATCCAATATAATCAAGTTTAGTATGCCACTAATTGGCAGAGATATTACAAGAATTAGATGGTGTTTCTAATAAAATAACCTAATTTTATTTTTTTAATAAACAACATTTAACATTGCAAAACCATTTAACATAAAACCATGACTATTATAATTCTAAGAAAATTATCCTTTTAACTACTATAGAGATTAATATCTAATCAAAACTAATTAAAACATGACATAACCAAAAAAATTTCGTATATTGGAGAACCTTTTCCTTTCCTAGTTTAGTTAGGCTTGGTGCTTCTTGGAATACTAAGAATTATGGAAGGCTTTCTTTCAATTTTCACTTAGACTCATCATAATGCTTCTTTTTCTTAGTTTTTTAAACTCCTTATGAGCATAACTTAGCCATATATGCTTTAGTATATGGCTTAGAAGCATCAAGATGTTTATTAATAGGTGTCTAATAGCATCCTATATCATTTTAGTATTCATATTATGAGTTAACTGCATTTTCATGTGCACCTAACATGAAGGCAAGAATGTGTAACAACTTACACTAGCTTAATATAAGATAAGATATGACTAATATCCTTGGTTCACTATATTTGACACAAGCTTCATATATCTCAGCATTCAATTCTCCTATCTCATATTCTGATTTATGATTTATTTATTTATTATGGTATACACACAACACACACAACACACACACACACACACACACACACACACACACACACACACACACACACACACACACACACATGTCAAACATAAAAGTAAGAAATCATTATATAATCACCAAGGTGTCACTATAACATGTTATCACCACTGACCAGATATCTTTGACATGGTCATACCTATTGATTTTTAGCATAACAATAATATATATATAATATTAGCTAAATAGTTCTTCTTCTACATAAGTCATATGCCTCATATTTTCCCTATATTGATTTATAATGTCCTTAAAGACTATCATGAGGTCATGTAATAAGATAAGAGCCTTTTGCTCTTACAATACATATTAGATTTTCATATTTTCAATTTTCTAAATTATTGATACTAAAATTTTTACTTTTAGTGAACTCTATTATAAAATTTTAAATACAACAATCATTTTCCTTAAACATATATATCCATAAAGATACATTTAATATATGATTGTTATCAATTTCAATGAATTTGATGCAATGTTATACATAGAAACTTTAACTTTTTTCATAATTATTTATGGAATCAAAAGGTCATGAGTTTCCAATCATCATCTATATAATAGTTAATCAATAATTAATCCTTCTATTCAAGTGTTTTGATTAGGAATAACTCAAGTATATATGATATGTATAACATATGCAAATAAATAATCAAAACTAAAAGAACAATGCATTTCATAAATAAATAGTATTCAAAATTTAAAAATTGTTACAAAAAACAAATGCTATGTGAGTATCATCAAACATTGAATAAAAAAGTGACTAACACTTTTAAACTAAAATTATAAAAGTGGATGAATCTTACGAATATAAAATTTGATTAATTCTATAGGGATTTGAGTCAATTAGTTCCTTATATGAATCATTGAAATTGATATCTATTATTAGCTTTATAATGTCCTTTGATAAGCCATTAAAACTAAGACCTCCAAACATTTCTCTTCTCTTATGCTCTTTTAAGAAAGTTTACATCACCCAACTATATGTGTGAATATGATCTAATGGAGTATTCTACACTCTAATTAACAAATCTCTGTGTTGAGGCATAAGTTTTTTGTAAAGTGTTTAATTTTTTTCATGGAAGTGGAGAACTCCTGATAACTAGAAAAGATGAGACATTGTATTATGTCATTCATGAATATAACATGTAATAATAGGTCTGTCTAGGCACCATATAACATTGATCCAATTGTTCCTTTATGAAATTCACATAATTTCAATATGCTAGAGTTCAAATTGAAGTTGGGATTCCACATTACAACCATTTTTCTTGAACTAATTCAATGAAAAAAATAATATTTAATACTTTTGAATAACAAGTTGAAATGTTTCCCATAATATGCTCAAAAGAGCACGAAAAAATAATTCCTTTTGAATCATTAGCTTTGATGTTTGATTTAATTAGTTTAATTCAATTAAAAACTTATTTTAAATTTATTATTACGCTAACAATTCCAATTTATTTAGAAACTTATTTCTAATTATATATTGTTTAATTAGAAACTATTTTCTAATATTTAACATATTAATATACTAATTTAAATTTAATTAGAATCTTATTTCTAATTAAGATTAAACTAATCAATTTTTATTTTATAATTTGATTTATAAACTTATTTTCAAAATAAATTTGAGTACGTAATATAATGTACAATATGTATATATAGATACTTATATACATTTGTCTTTACAAGCCTAAATTTAGAAAACATTTTCACTCGTTCAGTTTTGTTAGTTTATAGCCCTATAATTTTCTTGCTTTTCAACCTAATACCAATGCTAAATTTTGGTCTATTAGGCAATGATTAAAAAGTTTAACCGGTTTGATTAGTTTAATCATAAAACTTTAAACCGTTTAACTTTTTGATTTGATTTTTTTCTTTTAGTTCGATTTACTTTAATAATTTTATTGTTTAAAACTGATCACTTTATTAATTAATTGTTAATCTTAGGTTTTTATAATTAAAATCAATTGTTTAAAACTAATCAGTTTATTAATTAATTGCTAATTTTAGGTTTTTATAAATTAAAATTGATTAATTAATTTTCACTATTTTTAAGATGAGCTGACAAACAATATTTGCAGAAGAATATATAAATGGAACACAAAAACTTATGTTTTTGCAGTTTTGGTTAAAACATGTTTTGATTTTCAACGAAAAGGAATAAGAGATGGATAAAATTCCTATTACGCATTGTAGGACTGTTAAGTTTGGTAATGGTTCTTTTAAAGAACAAATTAACAACTATTGTCTTCAGACATAATTCTTGAAGGCCTTGGAGATGACTACAAAGAACTGGTTCGTGTAATCTAGGCTAGGGAAACGACAATCTCTTTTGATGAACTACATGAAAAACTTATGAATTTCGAAACATCTATTCAAGGTAAAAACAAACTTGAACCTTCCTATTTTCCTGCTATTGCTAATCCAGCAAATCGCTCCAGTCATGGTTGGCGCACTCAACCACATTCTGGTCAAAACTCAGCAAACAACAATAGCTGGCATTCATCTGGCAGCAGCAACACAAATTGGCATTCATCGTCCCATAGCTCCACTAGCGCTATCAATGCTGAATCTAATCGAAAACCATACCTTGGCTACCCTCAAATCTACAGAATTAAAGGACACACAGCTAAACGATGTCCATCTTTTCGTTTGGTACTAGTTCACATATCCAATAATACCAATACAACTTCCTCATGGCAACCTCAAGCACATCTTGCTACAAACAGCTCCAATACACCAATATGGCTTCCAGACAACAGTGTTTGTCATCATATCACTTCATAATTAAGCAATTTGTCACTCTATACACCCTACAATGGATCCGATGATATAATGATTGGTGATGGAACGAGTATAACTCATACTGGTTCCACTTCTCTCAAAGCTGAGCAACGTTCTTTTTGCACCTAACATGAAAAGGAATATGATTTTAATTTCAAAATTTTGCATTTCCAATAATACCTCCATTGAATTCTTACCGCACTCTTTTATTATGAAGGATCTTTACGCAGGAGCAGTGCTTTTGAAGAGTCACACTAAAGATGGCACATATGAGTGGCCAATATCCTTAGCCCTTATTGCCTTTTCCAGTGTCAAAAGTACCTCATCAGAATGGCACAACAGATTAGGCCACCATGCACTTCCAATTTTAAAACATGTTATTTCCAATAATCATTTAGATTTATAATCCTCTATTTCATTGCATCTTTCATGTAATGCATGTTATTGCAATAAGAGTCACAAACTTTCTTTTTCCACCTCTACCATTACTTCAAGGCGACCTCTTCAGATAATCTTTTTTATGTCCGGACCTCACCAATTGTCTCTTATGATGGCTTTAAGTATTACATAATCTTTGTGGATCATTATACCAAATATATTTGGTTTTATCCTTTAAAACAAAAATCAGATGTGAAAGAAATATTCATCAAATTTAAATCCATTGTAGAAAAATAATTTAATCATCACATTAATGCCTTATATTTGATAATGGTGGTGATTATCTTGCTTTTTCTAATTTCCTTGCTCTTTAGGGTATAAATCATTTCATTACTCCGCCCCACACACCTGAACATAATGGTTTCTTTAAACGTCATCATCTCCATATTGTCAAAACAGGTCTCAATCTTCTCTCCCATGCCTCTATTCCATTAACTTACTAGTCTAATGCCTTTGCCACAACAATGTATTTGATCAATCGACTCCTAACTCCGACATTAAATCTCTCTTCTCTATATGAAAAAAATTTTGGTTGTCCTTTTAATTACTCAAAACTCAAAGTATTTGGGTACCTATGTTACCCTTGGCTTCAGCCATATACCTGTCACAAATTAGATTCTCATTCCAAACCTTGTGTTTTCCTAGGATACTCATTAACTCAAAGTGCCTACTTATGTCTTGATCTTTCAATATCCAAAATTTATATTTCTAGACATATTAGGTTTATTGAGTCAGTATTTCTATTCAAATCCTTACAAACACAATCTCCACATCCCCAATCCACCACTATTTCTACTTGGATACCACCAATAATCAAAATATAATATATGACTTCGCCATTTATGCCACCATCTGAAGTTGGTACTCAATTGTAACTCCAGTGTGAACCTCCAACTACCCAAAACACATTTAACCAGTAACCTAACAATAATCAACTCCACCAGCACACTACAATATCCAATGATCCCATACAAACTAGATCCAAAGATAACATTCACAAACCTATTCAAAAACTCAATCTCCATACCCAAATCTCATGATTTTGAACCCACCACACTAACTTAAGCTCTTAAGGATCTAAGATGAAGACAGGCCATGTTTGAATAATATAATGCTCTTGTTCGAAATGGGACTTGGGGGCTAGTTCCACCTCATCCTACTCAAAATATTGTTAGTTGTAGATAGATTTTTTGCACTAAATGAAAGTTTGATGGTTCTGTTGATAGGTTCAAGTCTCGCTTGGTTGCAAAAGGTTCGCATCAACGTCTAGGAGTTAATTATTATGACACATTCATCCCAGTAATCAAACCCACTACAATTCGACTTGTTCTCAATCTTGCAGTAAGTCATGGATGGACTCTTCACTAGCTTGATGTTAACAATGCATTTTTGCAAGGTCATTGTCATGAAACAGTGTATAAGCATCAACCCCCTAGTTTTGTGGACCAAGATTTTCTATCGCATGTTTGTAAATTGCACAAAGCAATCTAATGGCTAAAACAGGCTCTGCATGCTGGGTATCAAAAACTTAGCAATTTTCTTCTTCAAAGCGGTTTAAAGAACTCTCATTTTAATACATCTTTATTTGTGTTCAAGTATGGTGGACACCTATTATATCTACTTGTATATGTTGATGATATCATTATTATAGGGGATAATGCATCTTCGGTAAATTATTTTATTCAATCACTTTCCAATCACTTATCACTTAAAGATCTTGGAAATCTTTCTTATTTTCTAGATGTAGAAACTATACCTAACAAGCGAGGCTTTGTGCTATCACATTGACGATATTTACAAGATCTTCTTGCTCGTACTTGCATGTCTGATGCAAAACTAGTTCAAACTCCACTTCCAATGGATTCCACACTTTCTTTACATTCAGGGGCTAATCTATTTGATCCTATAGAATTTCGAGCTATTGTGTTTAGTCTATAGTACCTTCTTCTCACTCGTCTGGATATTGCTTTTATCGTCAACAAACTCTCTCAATTTATGCACAAGCCTATAACTGAGCATTGAACTCTTGTTAAACGTTTGCTTCGTTATCTTTGTGGAACTCTTAATCTTGGCCTTCAGCTATATCATGATTCTCCACTTTCATTGCATGCTTTCTCAGATGTAGATTAGGAAGGCGACAAGGATACTTTTTGCTCAACTAGTGCCTACATTGTTTACCTTAGTAGAAATCCAATTTTGTGGAGTTTCAAGAAACAATGCTTTGTAGCTCATTCCTCTACTGAGGCAGAATATCATTCTGTTGCCAATACCACTGCTGAAATAAATTGGGTTTGTTCTTTATAAGATGACCTTAGTATTCAGTTACAAAAATTGTCCTGTGATTTACAGTGATAACATTGGCACAAATCAATTATGCTCCAATCCTGTCTTTCACTCGACAATGAAGCATGTGGCTATCGATTTTCAATTCATACATGAACAAATTCAAAATGGCACTCTCAGAGTTATTCACATCTCCTCCACAGATCAACTTGTAGATGCCTTAACCAAGTCACTTCCACGAACTCGCTTTCTTTTACTACGAGACAAGATTAGTCTCTCACACCAAGACCCATCTTGAGGGGAATAATATCGCTATGAAGATTTGATCTATCTCTGATAATAACCACTTGATATATACAATCTGTATATTAACTGCGTATCTCATCCTATTTTATTTTTGATTTTTTTCAAATTGTTCTAGCTGTACTAAGGTTTATATGCCCTATAAATTTGTATCTTTCATTTCAATTTAAATACAGAAAAGTTCTCAGTTATTTTCTATTATGCTTCCCACTTTGGGACATTCAATTAATGTCAATAAACTAACTTCATCTAGAATATGAGAAGCACCAGGTCCATGAATAGTAAGGAGCTTGATGAGAAGAGATTGTAAATGTTATCTTTCTAGTGCCATGAGAAATACACTCTAGGACACAAATGCCAAAAGAAGCAATTCCAACTTTACATAGTGGAGGAAGAAGAGATGGCAAGAAATGAAGAAACAAATGAAGATAAGGAAGTAGAGTTGTCTATTAACTCGAAGGTGTCTATGGAGGCAACATAGGGGTTAAGAGACTTGGGAGAATTCAAGAAAATGCATTTGATTGGCAGCCATTACAAACGACCTTTGCATATCCTCATTAATAATGGGAGAACTCATAACGTTTTCGATGAAGGGTTGATCAAGAAGGGACGTTTTGAGGTGTTGGAGATTCCTACCTTAAGTATAACAGTAGGAGGGGGACTAAAGCTTAAATGCCACCAAATTTGTAAGAAGTTCACATGGAAGATGTAGGGATTAAGTTTCACTACTGAGGCACTACTCTTCAAAATAGGAGGTTGTGACCTAGTTCTTAGAATCCAGCGGGCTAGCCTTAATAATGTACTCTATAATTTTAAGGAGAGAATGATGGAGTTTCAGTAGTGAGGAAGAATCGCGAGATTGATAGGTAATCCCGAGGAGTCTACACAGGAAATCTAAGGTAAAAGGCTTCGTAATATGATTGCAAACTCATATAAAAACTCTTTATTTATGTTAAGGCTGACACACCTAGTCCAGTATCATATGCAAAACTTGTCCTTGGAAAAATGTTCAAACACTAAAGAAGAATTGGAAGGCTTGTTAGGAAATTATGGAGAGGTGCTATAGGAGCCCAGACAGCTACCACTTAAGAGAACTCAAGATTACAGTATCCAACTCAAACAGGGAGTGGAACCTATGAACATAAGGCCATACCAACATTCTAGGGAACAAAAGGATGCAATCAAGAGCGTAATGCTGGAGTGGTTGCAGAATGGATTTATAATGACAAACGTGAGTCCTTACACTTGACCGGTAATCCTAGTTAAAAAGAAGGACCTTAATTAACGAATGTGCATTGATTATAGAGAAATAAACAAACACACTGTCAGGAGCAAGTTCCCAATTCCGGTTATTAAAGCATTAAAAAAGGACTTAAGGGGTTGAAGTTGTACCCAAAGTCAGATCTCAAGTCTGGTATCACCAATTTTGAATGAAGGAAGATGACATTCTAAAAACAGCATTCAAAAATTATTATAGGCATTTTGAGTTCTTGATAATTCTGTTCGACCTAACTAATACACCTTTGACATTCCAAAGTTTGGTGACTGACATTTTTTGGCTATACCTGTTAAAGTTTCCACTAATTTTCATTGATGACCTCCTTATTTACAGTATGGATTTCGCACAACATTTGGATCACTATAGAAGGTTTTGTAAGTTCTGAAGTAACAACAACTCTTCCTTAATGGTAACAAATGCATGTTTGGCCCCAGATAAATCGAGTACTTAGGTCATTCAATTTTTGAAGAGGGGTGTTTACGTATATCAACAAAATCTATACCACATAACATTGGCTCTTACTGCAAGCCTTAAAGGAACTAAGAGTTTTTTGGACCTGATAGGATACTATCAGAGCTTCATTAAACATTATAGAATCATTGCTAAACATCTAAATAAGTTATTAAAGAAACACATGGCGAGACGCTAGGAATGGCACATGAAACAATAATAAGCATTTAAAAAGTTGAAAGAATCAGCATCGGTGTTTGCATTTATAAATTTCTTTCAGTCATCTACAATCAAAGTTGACACTAGTGGAATAGGTATAAAGGTCATCCTCTAACAAAAGGGACACCCGATTGCATTTCTTAGTAAATCATTAGCTCCCAAACACCACAACCAATAGACCTAAAAAAAGGAATTTTTAGTAGTGATTAAAGTTGTGAAACATTAACACTGTTACCTATTAGAACAGAGGGTGTCAAGGCTATTCCAATAGACCTGGTTGCCTAAACTTATTGGTTATAATTTTGAAGTGGGTTATAAAAGAAGTAAAGAGAATGTGGTCATGGATAACTTGTCATAGATATCAAGCAGGGAGTTGCTGGCATTAATAGTGTCTCAAATGCAAGCCACTTTAATGGATGAAATTAGGGAAAGATGGAGAATCGACGCCACTATTAAAGATCTAATTCACAAGATAAAAGCTGGAGAAATTTTGTCAGGAAACCATGAATGGAATAATGACTTATGGCGGTGGAAGGGAAAGCTAGTAGTAAGCTCTGATAAAGAATTGGGAAAGAAAATAATATCAATTGCACATAATAGCCCCCAAAGAGGGCATTTGGGGCTCATTGCGACATTAAAAAGGATTCAAGGTCTAGGAAATATGTGACAATTATGAGACTTGTCAAAAAAGCAAGCATGATCATATTGCTTACCCAGGGTTATTACAACCACTTCCAATACTGAAAAGGTGCTGGAGAGAAATTAACTTGGATTTTGATGTGGGACTACCTGTTTCTAGAGTGAAATCCTGCGTATCTTTGGTGGTAGAAAAGTTAAGCAAATATTCCCATTTCATGGTGTTAGGACATCCTTTCATAGCATAAATGGTAGAACATATCTTCATTGACAATGTATTTAAACTCAATGGGATGCTAGAGTCCATTATTAGTGATTGTGATCCCATTTTCATTAGTTCATTATGGTAGTAAACCTTCATATTATAGGGGGTTAGCTTCAAGTTTTCCATATCCTATCATCCCAAACAGACGGATAAACGGAGGCTGTGAATAAAATCTTGGAAATGTATTTAAGGTGCTTTTGTAGTGACACCCCTCAGAAGTAGGTAAGTTGGCTATTGGTACTGCTGTCGTCTGCAACCAAATTCAAAAGAAATCACTTACGTTAATACAATTTAATGTAGTAGTGGTAACTGGATATCGTTTCCATGAGGAATCTTAACGATAAAGGAGTTACGAATTCAAAATAAAACAAAGGAATGAAATTGGGGAAGGGGGTTTAATTCACGGCAATTTAAGGAAAAATATAAGAAAAATAGCAAATAAAAAGAAATAATTAGATATGAAAATTTAATGGGAAATACCTTAGTTTTCGGGTCATCGATGTTGTCACGCTAAAATGGATCCTCGATATAAAAATTCAATCATTAATAAACATTCATTGGGGATGTTTTCTCTTAAGCGTAATCACTAAAAACATGTATCCTAACATTCTTATTAAACAACAACCTAGATACGATTATAGCTTCAATCGAATAATAGCCTTACGAATTAAAAAACCAATGAGCAAGAGAAATACATGTACGACATGCACTCAATCATGCGAATATCTTCTTAGAATTTCTGACTCTAACGTAAAGAAGGTAATCTTAATTGCTACTTGTGATTAACGAAACTAAATGTCATATTTCATTAATCCTAGCTATTGAATGAATTAATCCCTAGTTGCACACCTAGAAATCAACCAATTCACTTAGAAAAAGTAATTCAGAAGTTATTCAATGTTCATCAATAACATAAACTTTATTAAAACATCTCACACATAATAACGAATAATATGGCTTCCCTCAATCAACAAAAGAATTTTAGCTATTCATAACGAAAGTAGAAATCAAAGAGGTAATAACATAACGAGTCTCCATCCCTGGTCTTTCTTAAAGAATACGAAAATATAGAAGAAAAAGTGCAGAAAATCAAAGCTTCCTAAAGCTACCGAAAAACAAGAAGAAAACTGCAGAAAAATAAAAAACGACTCCTAAACTATTGCTGCATGAACAGTACCAATGTGTACTGTTCACGCTTTTCCCTTTTTAATGCCTCCCAATCCCTTCCTTTTCCTTCCTCTCTTACAGATCACATCTCCCCCATGTTCAGATTGTGATTCTCTATCAATCTGATCTTAAAAGATCATGATAATCTAAAACAAATCAGATTTAAATTTGAAAGCAGATCTGCAAAGTTTCCCTTTTATCCTTGCACGTGGCCACGTCTAGTCACTGAATCTACTGCCAACTTGGAATTTCGGATTTTCTTCATTTCTTTTGCATCTTTTTGATTCAATTTCATCTCTAAGGTGTTGAAAATCATCTGAGAACAATTGGAAGACAATTTCATTAATTTTAAATAATAATTTCAAAATATTAAGAAAAATTAAAAACAAAATAAGCACAAATTGATGACTTAACAGCTATTGATGGTCGAATGGTGGAATAACACCACTTACCATTGAGCTACAGAAGCAATTCCCTTTGATATTTTATACGAATACCCCTCGCCGCTATATGTTCCTGTTAGACCCCGTTCCGGAGCCTAACTCCTCATACATGATTATTCATGCTCGCTATGATACCACATCTGTTAGGCCCCGCTTCCGGAGCCTAACTCCTCATACATGATTATTCATGCTTGCTCTGATACCAACTCTATTAGACCCTGCTTTCGGAGCCTATCTCTTGCTTACTTACTTGCTCTGATACTATAATCTGTCAGACCCCATTTCTGGTGTTTGACTCAGACTTGCTTTCATGCATGCAGAATATCTTACTACGTAAGTTATTTTCTAGAGATAACACCTTGATCGCTTGTGAATTATCTTCTCAAAACTCCCCTTTATTAGTCTCATCTCAGCTCTTAGAACAGTCGATTAGTCCATTCCTACATTTCAACCTGAATCCTTTAATCATCAGCGTGGTTGATTTCTTTGGATAGATGGAAAGAGGACTTTAAGAACTACAATCTTCATGAAGACCTCGAAGACCAACTTTGTCTCCTGATGGTTCGAAATTGGGAAAGAAGATACAACAGTGACCCAGATGATAGCATGAACTGAGTCACAGACGAAGTTTGGGAGACATAGACGATATTTTCCAATCAGCATAACTTTCTCTAGTGTAATCGGTTCGGGGTATTTTCCATATGGTTTGAAAGATGATTCCGAGGTATACAACCTCCCTGAAGACCCCAAGATCAACTCTATCTTCTGAGGGGTCAACAATGGGACAGAAGATATATGTGAACAGTAACCTAGACGATAGTGTGAACAGTGTCACAGACGAAGTCTGGGAAACACAGACGATATCTTTCAGGCGTCATATCTTTCTCTAGGGAAATCGGTTTAGGGTATTCTTATTTCAAGCTCCATAACTTCCATGAAGACCTCAAAGGTCAATTCTAACTCCTGAGAGTTCAACATTGGGACAGAAGATACAAAGTGAATAGGAACACAGAAGATGCACTTCACTCTAGTACTTCTTAACTCCTTCTTATAATCCTTAGTCCTTAATCTATCCTCTG
>JANZXR010365495.1:0-19845 GCA_027575705.1 Erythroxylum echinodendron
AAAGAATAAGCCCAATGTATTAAATTAAGCCCATAAGAATAATTGAACTTGTCTTGAAATTTGGCTAAAATTAGCCCCTCCATACGCCCTCTCTAGAAGAATCACAAGCTTCACTACTCCACTTGAATTCTCCACGGATGGTTCGGCCTTTTCATCAAGGTGAGATGTAATGTGATTTTGAACAAACCCTTGAAGTGCTTGTTTAAGCCTTGATGCACGTTTCCTTGTAATAGACTCGCTTAGCAAAGTAAGCTTGTCTTGGCATACGGCACCTTGATCTCCATTGCTACCATGGCTTCTTGTATCATTTCCTTCCTCCTCAAGAGGATTCATCCTCGAATCAACCCCTAAATTATCAAATGGACAGAGATCAGCAACATTAAATAACAGGTTCTTGATATTCACCTGGTAAATCAATCTTGTAGGCATTATCATTAATCTTTTCATGGAATTGGAAAGGTCCATCGCCTCTAGGATCTAACTTAGATTTCCTTTTCCTAAGAAATCTCTCTTTCTTGAAATGCACCCAAATCCAATCACTAGGCTCAAATTGCATCAACTTTCACCCTTGATTAGCTCTTAATGCATATGCTTCATTCCGCTTCTCTATGTGCTGTCTTTCCTTCTTAGCAATGTTGCACACCAAATCTGCCTTCTTTTGTCTATCTGCACTAATTATCTCACTTAAAGTTAAAGAACACAAATTTAAAGGTGTTAATGGATTAAAACCATTAAAAAAATCTCAAAAGGCAAATAACCAGTAGTAGAATGTATGCTCTTACTGTATGCAAATTCAACTAATGGCAAACATTCTTCCCATGTTTTAAGATTTTTACCAACCACAGCACGCAAAAGAGAACCTAAAGTTCTATTCACTACTTCAATTTGTCCATTAGTTTGAGGATGGCAAGTAGTAAAAAACAAAAATTTAGTACCTAGCTTACCCTAAAGAACATGCCAAACATGGCTCAAAAACTTCACATCACGGTCAGAAATGATAAAACCAAGAAAAACAATTTTATCCATACAAAAAGTGTTAGATTAGTGCTTTAAAGGCAATCATCTTTAGCACTTTTGTACAAACTTTATTTTGATTAATAAAAAATTAGGCATTTTTCATTGATTTGATATTCATTTATATATATATGAATTGATATTGATTTCAAATCGAATTAATGAAGTCCATAATATAGCACGAAGGAAATCATGATGAGATCATGATGATGAGAACATGATAATGAGATTCCTATCATGTGCAATTACGTTAGTATATAAACAATCCTCTGTCATAGGATTAATAAGATAGGACATTATTAATTCGGAAAGACTAGCACATATTATACTTCTTGATTTGATCAAGTAGTGGATCTTATAAACTCTAAGCATGAGATGTTTAGAGTTATTATGTGGATGCTTACTAAGGGTAGTAAGTACATCGGATGACTCGTTATGAGATTATCATATAGATGATCTATCGAATGTCAATGATTAATCTCATCATAGCAATGGTGCAAATATCCTTAGACTTGAGGTATTCAAGGATATCTTAGATATAAATCCTATGCTTTGACAGAATTCCTTGTTACTTCAAGATGAGGTTGCTTTTAGGTGGTGATTGGGTATAGCTATTTATGTTCAAAGATAATTGGGTAGCCAATAAAGGATTCAACACTCCTGATAAAAGGAGATAATACCCATGGCCTCTTGTTGGGGTCAATACTCAGGAGTCTCTGGCCAGAGCATGTATTTGTCATGAAGAGGGTCTTGAATGACACATATGAGTAATGAGATCTTAGAACAAGAACTAACATTACTTGAACTAGATGTGACATAGTCAATCTAGTGGGAGTTGACACATATCCCATACTCCGAACCAAGTGGGTATAGTATATGGTAGAAGGATAAATTGCACGGTAATTGTCTATGGAAAGGTTCATAAGTTGGATAATTAACTATCAAAGAGTTTGTATATTAATCCACTTATATTCCAGCAAATAGGCATCATGATGTGTTTGAATTAAGAGTTAATTCAAGTGCCTAAAATAGCCGGGAGCCTAAGGGTCAAACATATAAACGATCAGATGAAAAAAAAGTCTGTATGACCTATTTTAAATAGGCCACGGTTGTGCATCATAGGGCCATAATCGGGGCCAAAGGCGAGACATGCCATGATCATGGCCAGCAAGGCCACGATTGTGACAAAGGCCCTGAAATGATATATAAGTGAGTTCTTCACTTATGTATATGAATAACTTTTACTTCTTACACACTTAAGTGATAGAGAAAGGGTTCTAGAAGTGTTCTAGAGAGAGTGAGAAGAGTTATTGAATTATCTTCTTGCAATTTATGCAAATGTTGTATAAATCAGCATGCATGCAAGATAACCTTGATCTATCTCCTATCATATTGAACGTCTACTTGAATTCATCAAGTTTGGTGTTCAAAACCCTTACACATTGTTTCATCTTCCTTCTTTGCATGTTCATGGGTGATCAAGGAAGGGTTTGGTGTTTTCAGCAACCCAAACAAGGAGAAGAAACAAGAAAGGAGGGGATACACAAGGTAAAAAAGTTTTGTTATTTCATGTTCTTTACATATCCTTGCATGCATGTGAGATTCTGTGATTTCCGGATTGTCATGGTGCTGGATCTTGATTCTGAAACTTCCGCTACATCTACATGCATGTGATGTATTCAACCATGGCTAACCCAACAAAAATCACACTTTTTAAGTTTAGCATATAGTCTTTCACACCTAAGTGCTTCTAGTACAAATTTAAGATGCATAACATGCTCATCAAGGCTTTTGCTATAAAGCAGGATGTTATCAAAGTATACAACCACAAACTTGCTAATAAATCACACAAAAGATGTTTCATTAATATCATGAAAGTGCTAGGTGCATTTGTCAAATCAAAAGGCATGACCATCCACTCATATAGACCATATTTCATTTTAAAGGGTGTTTTCCACTCATCCCCTGCTTTCAATCTAATTTGATGATAACCACTCATGATATCAATTTTTGTAAAGAAACAAGCACCATATAAGATCAATTTTTGTAAAGAAACAAGCACCATGTAACTCATCATGCATATCATCTAACCAACGAATGGGATGGCAATACTTTACCGTTATCTTGTTTACTGCCCTACAATCCACGCACATACGCCAAGTTCCATCTTTCTTTGGCACCAATAGCATTGGAACTGCGCATGGGCTTAGACTTTCTCTTATGTGCCCCCTTTAAAGCAACTCCTCCACTTACCTTTGAAGCTCCTTTGTCTCCTTAGGATTACTCCTATAGGTTGGAGGGTTTGGAATTTGAACTCCTGGAATGAAATCAATTTGATGTTCAATGCCCCTCAATGGTGGTAATCTCTTGTGCAACTCATCTGGAAAGACATCAGAGTATTTCTGCAAAACAAGTTTCACAACACTAGGCAAAGAAGGGTCAAGGTCAGTCTCATTATAAAACAACTCCTTATACCTAAGCAAAACCAATGGTTTCTGCATGTACATGACCTTCCTCAACTCTTTTTCTTTTGCAAAGAAAGTACTCTTTTTTATTCTACTCTTCTGTTCACTCTTCTCTCCTTTTTCAATTGTGCTTCTCTCTTTATTTTGCTCACTAGTGCACTTAGTCTAAGTTGGGCCTTTGTTCTTATTTTCTCGAATGACCTCTATTTCTTTTTTTCTTTTCAAACTCTCGGCCTCTCTAAGTTTCTATTTTTTTATGGCTTTTGCAAGTCTCAATTGATTCTCTTGAACTTCTCTTGGTGAAAGAGGCACCAATGTGAAAGTTTTTCTCCCTCATCTTGAATGACTACCTTTTTTGAATCCATCATGCACTACATGCCTATAATATTGCCATGGTCTCCCTAAATTGTAAATGAACAGCGCATAGTAACTACATCACACAACACTTCATTAGGATATCTCCCAATTGAGAACGCCACCAGAACTTGCTTGTTCACCCTAACCTCTCCACAGTCATTAACCCATTGCAACTTATAAGGATTAAAGTGCTTAATGAGAGGCAGCCCCAATTTCTCAACCAAAATCGTGATTGCAACATTGGTGCAGCTACCTCCATCAATTATTAAACTACACATCTTAACCTTAATTAAACATCTGGTGTGGAATATGTTCTCCTTTTGTTCATCAAGCTCTATCTTTTGTTGTGCATTGAGAGCTCGCCTCACTACTAGTGCTTCAGCCCAGGTTGGTTGCTCAACTTCTTCATCAGTGCAATCCTCCAACTCAAGCATATCATCTCCATCACTATCTTCTGATTCAATTACCCCATCTCCAAATACATGATCTTCCTATTGGGACATTGGTTTGCCATATGACTCGAACCCAAACACTTGAAGCAGTTGATGTTTCTTTGCTTAGTGCTAATATTTTGATCATTAGATGTAGGTGAAACTCCCTATAGTAGTAACTTGGCATGAATCTCCTTTTCATGATGCATTTCATCTCAACCCAGGTTTCAACCGGTCTTTCTCTAGTTCATCTTCTACTCACCATCAATTGATCCCACCAAACAGCAGCATAATCAAAAAACTCAACTGCCGCCAGCTTGACCTTCTTCTCCTCAGAATAGTTGTGGTAGGCAAATATCATTTCTACTTTACTATCCTACTCCAAGTAGGCATCTGCATCATTCCTTCCTTGAAATGGTGGCATCTTCATTTTGATGCTGCCAATGCTTCTATCTACCTTTTCAGTCTCTTCCTCCTCTCTGCCTCTTTCATCTCTTCCTCCATAACCATCTCTATTTTGGCCTCTATCTCCTCTACCACCTCTTGCATTATTTTGGCCTCCATACCACTCTTCCTCATCAAATCCACTTCATCTAGCTCCTCGTCATAGTGATAATGATTATGAGCTCTCTTCTTCTTGTCCCATTATTCCCTAAAGATTCGGCTTGAGTAGTTCTAAGAAGCCTATCTTGTCTTTCAAAGTTTCTATCTTGCTGCTCAAACTTGTCTTTGACTTCAAGGAACATATTCTCTATCCTCTTGAATTGATTTTGCCAATCTTTAAGAGTAAAGAATGTATTTCGTTGGTCTTCTACATTCCCATCACTGTTTCCATCTTTATTGCTATTATGAGATATAATTAGTTCCTGCAACAAAATGTTAGAAGCCTCACAACACTCCCTCATGTGTTTCTCTCTAGAACAAAATTTTCCCCTCGTGTTTTACCAATAATATAGTTTTTCACTATATAATCTCACACTCTTACCTTTTCCACTCAATTGCCTCCTTTTGTTGTTATTCTTCAGGATCACTTCAACAAGATTAAGGAAATCAACAAGCAACAAGTTTAAATAGAAGCACAAAGATAACGACCTTAACAAAGAAACGAATAGATGAAACAAATCTAGAAGCAAAATATTGTACAGACAGAAAATAAATCAAAGTATACATGGATGAAGGGTAGTGTAGGCAAAGATTCTTGTATCAATTTAATGATTTGAGTGCAACAATTGTTCAAATCAATGTAGAGAAGCAAAGATAGGTACCAAAATAAGAAATAAACCAAGAAACAAAAAAAGGAAACAAAAAAATAATATGACAAACTCACCAAACCCAAGACCAAATTATTATTTTTATTTTTATTTTTAATCGCAATATGCCAAATTTCCAAAAATTGAACAAAAGATTCAAAGAAAACATTTCTTGATATGTTCTTGAATGAAAGAAAGGCAATGTAGATGAATGTTGAATTGATAAGAACAAATCTTGAATGAAAGATCAAACAAAGATTCAAAAAATCACAATCTTGGATGTTTCTTAATCAATCTTGAAATTTCTTTTCTTTTCTTTTCTTTTCTAAGGAATCAACAAAGAAAACAATGAAAGACACGTATGAGTTCAATAGAATTAAGCCAAAGCTCTGATACCAACTAATACATCCCCAATCTTGCTATTCTAAGAACATACTAGTTCAAACCCCAATTATACAAAATTGAGACCCAAAAGAAAACAGAAGAATTGAACATGCCACGAGCGATTACCTTGATAAGTGATACAATCCTTGAAGTAAAAACAAGAACACAGCTTTCTTAAAGAGAATGTCTCTGAATTTTATTAATCAACTAATCTGAAGTTTACAAGGATAAAATAAGGTATACCCTTGCTCACGTCCTAACCCTAAAAGGAATAGGTTACAAACCCATTTAATGCTAAAAACAAGCCTCATCCTAACAAGTTTAGGAGTTATAGCCCAATAATGAAATATCACCCTAATCCACTTGGGATTGGGCTAAAGTAACTTAAATAAGGCCAAAATAACTTAAATAAACCTAAGGAGGGGATGCGCCTAATGGAGGCGTAAAATAAACTAAGGAAAGCTTACAAATGAATACCCAGACCATAATAAGTCTTTTGGCCCTAATAAATAAAGTATAAATAACAAGCCCAATGTATTAAATTAAGCCATAAGAATAATTGAACTTGTCTTGAAATTTGGCTAAGTATTATCCCCTCCACATGCCCTCTCTAGAAGAATCACAAGCCTGACTACTCCACTTGAATTCTCCATAGATGGTTCGGCCTTGTCATTAAGGTGAGATGTAATATGACTTTGAACAAACCCTTGAAGTGCTTCTTTAAGCCTTGCTGCACGTTGCCTTGTAATAGGTCCGCTTGGCAAAGTAAGCTTCTCTTGGCGTGTGGCACCTTGATCTCCATTACTGTCATGGCTTTTTGTATGAAATTGCTTTGCGCCTAGCTATTACTGTAGGGAGTTGCACCAAAGGCTCCAGTACTTAACACAAGGTACTAAGAGCATGGAGGACTATCATAAGGAGATGGAAATAGCCATGATCAGGGCTAATATCGAAGAGGATAGGGAGGACACCATGGCAAAGTTTCTTTCTGGTTTGAAGAAAGATATAGCCAATGTGGTGGAGTTGCATCATTATATGGAAATTGAGGAAATGATTAATATGGCCATGAAGATTGAAAGGCAATTGAGGAGTAAGGGCTCTAACAAGGCATGCAATAATGGTTCTTCAAGTTCATGGGATTCCAAATGGCCTATGAAGGAAGAGAAGTGAAAGGGCAAGTTCAAAGACAAGGGGACAGCCTCTAAAGGTACCAATTCTAGCTCCAATGCTATTAATACACCTTCTAAGCATAGAGATAGCAATGTTTCAATTGTTTGGGATCTGTTCATATAGCTCCTCAATGCCCAAATAGAAAAATTATGCTTTTGAGGGATGATGGGAGAATTGAATCTCAAGAGAGTGAAGATAAAGAAATGCCTTCATTAGAGGATCGTAGTGATGCGGAGGTGGAAAAACCTGTCCAACCTGAAGCCCTTATGGTTAGGCATACTCTTAATGTGCAAGAGAAGATTGAGGTGGATAAGCAAAGAGAAAATATCTTCCATACCCGTTGCTTGATAAATGGTAAGATGTGTAGTCTGATTATAGATGGAGGAAGTTGCATCAATGTAGCTAGTACAGTTTTGGAGGAGAAGTTAGGGCATATAAGCTACAATGGTTCGATGAATGTGGGGAAGTGAAGGTGCAAAAGCAAGTTATGGTTGTATTCTCCATTGGTAGATATTCAGATGAGATTTTGTGAGATGTAGTACCAATGCAAGCGGGCCACATGTTGTTTGGAAGGCCTTGGAAGTATGATAGGTATGTGATCCATGATGGCTATAAGAATAGGTACTCATTCAAAATAGGAGATTAGACCTATGTTTTAGGTCCTTTATCACCAAAGGAGGACCATGAGTATCAAATTAGGCTTGCAAAAGCCATAGAACTAAAATACAGGGAGGAGGAGAGTTTTAAAAAAAAAGAAAAGAAGCCATGAAAGAAATTGATAATAAAAGGCCCAATTGAGAGAATTGCACTAGTGAGGAAAGAAAAGAGGGAAGTGCAATAAAAAAAGAAGAGCTAAGTGAAAAAAGAGTACTTACTTTGTAAAATCAAGAGAGTTGAGACAAGTATTGTACACATATAAGCCTTTAATTTTGCTTAACTATAGAGAAACTCTTTATAATGAGGCTGACATTCTTGTGTGCCTAGTGTTATTAAATCTATTTTGCAGGAATACTCAGATGTGTTTCCAGATGAGATGCCCAATGGACTTCCACCTTTGAGAGGCATTGAACAGCAAATTGATTTTGTGCTAGGAGCTCAAATTCCAAACCGCCTAGCTTGTATGAGTAATCCCGAGGAGACAAAGGAACTTCAGAAGCAAGTGGAGGAACTTTTAAAGAAGGGGCACATAAGGGAAAGCTTAAGCCCATGTGTTGTTCCTGTGTTGTTAGTGCCAAAGAAAGATGGAACATGACGCATGTGTATGGATTGCAGGGCAGTAAATAAGATAACGGTAAAGTATTGTTACCCTATTCCTAGACTAGATGATATACTTGATGAGTTACATAGTACACGTTTCTTCACAAAATTTGATCTCATGAGTGGATAACATCATATTAGGATGAAAGAAGGAGATGAATGGAAAAATACTTCTAAAACTAAATATGGTTTGTATGAATGAGTGGTCATGCTATTTGGTTTGACAAACACGCCTACCACTTTCATGAGATTGATGAACCATGTTTTGTGTGAATTATTGGCAAGTTTGTGGTTGTATACTTTGATGATATTTTGATTTATAGCAAAATCCTAGATGAGCATGTTTTGCATCTTAAATCTATACTTGAGGCACTTAGAAGTGAAAGTTATATGCTAAGCTTAAAAAGTGTTTTTTTTGTATGGATAAAGTTGTGTTTCTTGGCTTTGTTATTTCTTCCCGTGGTGTTCATGTTGATGAGGAGGAGGTTAAGTCTATCAAAGATTGGCCTAATCTTAAGTCAGTTGGTCATCTGCGTAGCTTTCATGGTTTGGCTAGCTTTTATAGCTGTTTTGTTAAGGACTTTATCACCATTACTGCACCATTGACTGAAATAATTAAAAAGGATGTTGGCTTTAAGTGAAATGAGGCACAAGAACTTGCATTTAATACTTTAAAAGATAAATTGTGTTTTGCACCTGTTCTAAGTTTGCCTAACTTTAATGAAGCTTTCAAAATTGAATATGATGCTTCCGAGATAGGTATTGGTGCTGTTTTGTGCAGGGTAGGCATCCTATTGCTTTCTTTAGTGAAAAGTTTCATGGACCACAACTGAACTATTCTACTTATGAAAAGGAGCTCTATGCTTTGGTGAGAGCATTGGACACTTGGCAACACTACTTATGGACAAAGAAGTTTGTAGTGCATTTTGACCATAATCACTTAAGCATTTGAGAGGCCAAGGTAAGTTAAACAAAAGATATGCAAGATGGATAGAGTTAAACAAAAGATATGCAAGATGGCTAGAGTATGTTGAAACTTTTCCATATGTGATCTAGTACACGCAAGGTAAGAAAAATGTAGTAGCTGATGCACTATCAAGAAGGTACACACTAATCAATACTTTAAGTTCTAAAATGCTTGGATTTGAGTTTATTAGATATTTGTATCCTTCGGATTCTAATTTTGGGAATGTTTATGGTGCTTGTGAGCATGCTGCATTTGAAAAGTTTTATAGGCATGATGGGTACTTGTTTAAGGAGAATAAACTTTGTGTGCCTAATTTCTCTATGCATGACATACTTGTGTGTGAATCACATTGTGGGAGTGTGATGGGTCATTTTGGGGTGCAAAAGACATATGACATACTTTGTGAACATTTTAATTGGCCTAATATGAGAAAAGATATTGAGAAAGTTTGTTCTAGTGACAAGCGAAATAAAAAACCCATCCATATAGTTTGTATACCCCTTTGCCTGTGCTTAAGCATCCTTGGATTGACATATCTATGGACTTTGTTTTGGGAATGCCTAGGACTAAAAAAGGTATGGATAGCATTTGTGATTGTTGATAGATTTAGTAAGATGGCACACTTCATTGCATGTCATAAAATTGATGATGACACAAATATTGCTAATTTGTTCTTTAAGGATGATATGCATTTGCATGGTGTTCTTAAGACCATTCTTTTTGACTGTGATGTAAAGTTAAGTCACTTTTGGCATGTGCTTTGGGGAAAATTAGGTACTAAACTTTTGTTTTCTACTACATATCATCCTTAAACAGATGGACAAACTGAAGTGTTAAATAGAACTTTAGGTTCTCTTTTGCGTGCTATTGTAGGTAAAAATCTTAAAACTTGGGAAGAATGTTTGCCTATGGTTGAATTTGCATATAATAGGAGAATTTATTCTACTACTAGTTATTCTCCATTTGAGATAGTTTATGGATTTAACCCTTTAACACCTTTGGATTTGTGTCCTTTGCCATAAATGAGATATCTAACAGGGATGGACAAAATAGGATTGAATTGGTGAAGAGCACTCATGAGAAGGCAAGGATGGACAATATAGGATTGAATTGGTGAAGAGCATTCATGAGAAGGCGAGGCAGCATATAGAGAAGTGTAATGAAGCAAATGCTCACAGGGCTAATCAAAGGTGCAAGTTGATGAGATTTGAACCTGGTGATTGGGTTTTGATATATTTCAGGAAGGAGAGGTTTCCTAAGCAAAGGAAATCAAAGTTGGATCCTAGAGGCGATGGACCATTTCAAGTGCTTGAAAGGATTAATGATAATGCCTATAGGAATGATTGGCTAGGTGAGTATCAAGTGTCTACAATTTTTAATGTTACTGACCTCCCTCCCTTTGATAATGTCGGGGCTGATTAAAGGATGAATCCTTTTAAGGAGGGAGGGAATAGATGATACGGAAATCCCAAGAAATCTGAGTTCTTAAAACCCCCTAATTCTATTGGTTCATTACCCCAACTTTATATCCCAAGAACATGCTAGAATTGAGACCCAATCCCAAAGAAATCATAAGCTAATTCACATTGCAAGTACTTACTTGTTGTTGCAAATCAATTTCTTAAAGTAACCAAGAAGGCAATCACACATCTCTTGAATAAATCCAAATTTTGGAAATTCAATTAATCAAAGATGCAAAAGGTGGTCTTACATCCCTCATCTTATTCTATTTATATTGTAGAAAATAAGATGACCTAAACTTCTAAAGCCAAACAATGGGCTTAATACAATCAGCCCATAAAACAAGTTCAAAACTTAAATTAAATAAAAGCAAACAATGGGCTTACTACAAACAGCCCATAAAACAAGTTCAAAACTTAAACTAAATAAAAGCAATGAAATTACAAGCCCAAATGACGCAATCAACTCTTTTATAAGAGATATTGAGCTTGTCTTCAAAAATTGGCTAAGTACTAGCCTCTTCACACCTCCCTTAGCAAAACTATAAGCTTTGGCATGTCTTGGTGGTCCTCCATGGATGTCGTGGCCTCATCATGAATTTGAGAAGTGATTAAGCCTTGAACAAATCCTTTCATAGCTTGTTGTCTTGTAATTGGTCAGCTAAACATAGAAAGCTTGTCTTGTTGAGTAGTGTTGTGGCCTTGAATCTCCTTGCCATCCTTTCCAAGTCTAGTTGTATCAAAGCCTAACTTGAATGGATTGTTCTTGCATGGTGAATACTTCAATTCGGCCCAATTGTACAAATCTGCCCAAATTCTATGCACCAATCCTTGCATGGCTTCTTTGATCTTCTTGGATCTTGATCTTGTGATTGGCCCACTAGGAACATATAATGGATCATTGGCAGCAACTTGTCCACCTATGACAGCATGCTTCCCACGTGAATCTCCATGTAATCCTCCATCCAAGGCAGCAAGCTTTCCATTAAGAACATGTTGACCTTGGTTCTCATCATCCCCTCTCTCCTCAAAAGGATTCGTCCTTAAATAATCACCTGCATCATAAAGGGAAAGATCATAAACATTAAATGTTGCACTAACATTATACTCACCAAGCAAGTCCAACTTGTAAGCATTGTCATTGATCTTCTCGAGGACTTGAAAAGGACCATCTCCTCTAGGAAGCAACTTAGATCACCTTTGGGCTGGAAATCTTTCTTTTCTCATCTGAACCCAAACCCAATCACCTGGTTCAGAGGACACATGCTTCCTTCCTTTGTTAGCACTAGAGGCATATTGCTCATTCCTCCTCTCAATGTTTAGCGGTCCATGTTATGAAGGTTCTTCACAAATTCAGCCTTTCTTTTTCCATCCAAGCTTCATTCACAGGCAATCGTAACAAATCCATAGTAGTTAGTGGATCAAAACCATAAACAATCTCAAAAGGTGAATATGAAGTAGTAGAATGTACAACCCTATTATATGCAAACTCAATATATGGCAAACATTCCTCCCATATTTTCAAGTTCTTTTTAATGATAGTGTGCAATAATTAAGTTAAAGTTCTATTAACTACCTCAATTTTTCCATCAGTTTGTGGATGACAAGTAGTAGAAAACAAAGTTTAGTACCCATCTTACCCTACAATACTTTCCAAAAGTAGCTAAGGAACTTAACATCCCTATCAAAAATAATACTCCTAGGTACACCAAGGAGTCTCCCTATCTCTTTAAAAAATAAATCAGCTATGTTAGTTGCATCATCGATTTTATGACAAGGTATAAAGTGTACCATCTTAGAAAACCTATCAACAACTACAAAAATCAAATCCCTCCCCCTTTTAGCCCTAGACAGCCCCAAAACAAAGTCCATAGATATGTCCACCCAAGGTTAACTAGGTATGGGTAAAGGAGTATACAACCTATATGGTATAAAACCTTAGACTTAGCTTTTTTACATGCAATCCATCTACGACATATGTGAATAACATCTGATTTCATCTTAGGACAATAAAAGTGTTCATGCAATACTTCTAAGGTCTTAACAACACCAAAGTGTCCCATCAAACCACCACCATGTGCCTCACACACAAGCAATTCACGCATAGAATAGATTGGTATGCAAAGTTTACTCTCCCTAAACAAGTATCCATCATGCTTGTAGAACTTACCAAATGTTATTTTTCCACATGCACTAAAGACATTAGAAAAATCAGCGTCATTAGCATATAAATCTCTAATATATTCAAATCCAAGCATTTGTTTTTGCATAGAGTTAAGAAGAACATACCTCCTTGATAGTGCATCAGCAATTATATTATGCTTGCCTTGCTTATACTTGATCACATAAGGAAAATTTTCAATGAACTCCATCCATCTAGCACGTCTCTTGTTCAACTTACCTTGCCCTCTCAAATGCTTCAAGGACTCATGATCAGTGTCAATCACAAACTCCTTAGGTCATAGGTAATGTTGCCAAGTCTCCAAAGCTCTAACAAGTCCATAAAGCTCCTTGTCATATGTAGGGTAGTTCAATGAAGCAAGTCCAAGCTTCTCACTAAAATGGGCTATAGGACGCCTATCTTCAAAACAACTCCAATACTTATCCCTGAGGATCGAACTCAATCTCAAAAGTTTTAGTAAAGTTAGGTAGTGCTAAAATAGGTGCTGAATATAACCTATCTTTAAGAGTATTAAAAGCATTCTCTTGAGATGTATCCCAATGGAATTCCACATTCTTTTTCACAATCTCAGTCAATGAATAGTTATAGTGCTAAAATCTTTGACAAATCTCCTATAAAAAGCAGCCAACCCATGGAAAGATCTTACCTTAGTAATGGACTAGGTTTCAGCCAATCTCTAATAGCCTTGATTTTGTCCTCATCAAACTCTATACCTTTTCCACTAACAACATAACCAAGAAACACAACTTTGACCATGCAAAAGGTAAACTTATCAAAGTTAGCAAATAACTTTTCTTTCCTCAAAACAACAAGTACACATCTTAAATGTTCATCATGGTCATCCAAACACTTGCTATAAATCAAAATATCATCAAAGTATACCATAACAAACTTACCAATGAAAGTTTTCAAAACCTGGTTCATTAACCTCATAAAAGTGCTAGGTGCATTGGTCAACCTAAAAGGCATAACTAACCATTCATACAAACCATATTTTGTTTTAAAAGTTGTTTTCCATTCATCATCTTCTTTCATTCTAATTTAGTGGTAATCACTTTTAAGATCAATCTTGGTAAACACACAAGAACCATGCAATTCATCAAGTATATCATCTAATCTAGAAATGGGATGTCTATAATTTACTGTTATGTTATTCACAGCCCGGTAATCAATACACTTTCTCGAAGTCCCATCCTTCTTAGATACTAATAACACCAAAACAGCTCATGGGCTCATGCTTTCCCTCACATACCTTTGCTCATCAAATCCTCCACCAATAAAATTATAGGCTGGTAGGCCAATAAGGCTTTCCTAACCTCACTTTCCTTTGCAAAGAAACTCATCTTCTTCTTACTCTCTCTCATATTAAGATCTTTATTCCCCTAGTTGGTTCGACCTCCGCAACATTCTGCCTATTCACACTAGTTTCGTCCCCCATCACTTTTTCATGTTCACCCATCTTTCTAAGCTTTAATTGATCCTCATAAATCTGATTGGGTGTTAATGGAATAAGGGATATTGGTTTCACATCTTTTACAAACTTATAATGGTTTTTGAAACCATCGTGGATCACTCTGCTATCAAATTTCCATGGTCTGCTTGATAAGATATGGCTTGCAAGCATTGGTGCAACATCACAAAGTACCTCATTACAATACTTCCCAATAGAAAAGCTAACCAAAACTTGCCTAGTTACCCGAATCTCCCCACAATCTAACGTGCACTATGGAATTAAAAGATTGTTCGGATCCAAGGAAATAATAAGAGGATAGATTCGAATTAAATAAATTAAATCTGATATGCAGGGTTTCAATTTTACCTACTAGACCTCACGAAGAACTTGTCTTGAGCAACCTAGATAATGTGTAAAGAACAAACTAAGAAAATTGTTTTGGATCAAAATCATGCCACAATCTGATTCAGTTGATAAGTGATGTTTAATTCCTAAGTTGAAAAGAACAAGAGGGTTTTTTTCCTCTCAAGATGGCTGCACACAAGAAATAATATGATCAAAAGTTGTTCCAAAATCCTAAAATATAAGTATTTATACCTAGGTTTAATGTTAAAAGACTTGGCCTTAAAATACATGAAAGCCCAAAATATAAATAACTTAAAACAAGTCCAAATTAAAATAATAAAAAAACACGTCTAATCATAGACGCACCTCTCCTCTTGGGCTTAAGTAATAATGCGCAGCCCAATACAATGGTCTTCAAGTCCCAAGTGAGTCTAATCCAAAGATTTGAGATAAATGAATCAATTTAGGCTGTGATTCAGATAGCTCTCCTCTAATAGGCTTGGTGCACTCCATCCTCTCCACAAATTGGCCCACATGCGCATAGAGAGCCTCCTTGAGTCTCGCCGTCCTAGCTCTCAACATAGGTCCAACTAGAAAGACAAGCTTGTCCCTATCACGCACACCATTTCCGTGGTGATCCTTACTCTTGCTCACATCAGTCCCTCCCTCAAGAAGATTCGTCCTCGAATCTGAATCCATATCAAAAGGAGAAAGACCAGTAATATTAAAAGTTGCAGAAACATAATACTCACCTGGCATGTCAATCTTGTAGGCATTGTCATTTATCTTCTCCAACACTTGGAACGGACATCACCCTTAGGATCTAGCTTGGATTTTCACTGGTAGGAAACCTCTCCTTCCTCAGATGCACCCAAACCCAATTTCAAGGTTTAAAAGTCACCAACTTTCGCCCCTTGTTGGCTTGCTTCGCATACACCCTATTTATATGCTCAATGTGTTGTCTCACCTTCAAATGCAAGTCTCTAACCATCTCGGCTTTCCTCTTGCCATCTGTGCTAGACAACTCATGCAAGGGTAAAGGTACCAAATATAAGATAGTTAAAGGATTAAAACCATATGCAAGCTCAAAAGGTGAATAACCTATGGTGGAATGCACATATATGTTATATGCAAACTCAATAAATGGCAAACAATCACCCAAAGTTTTCAAATTTTTACCAACTACAGCATGCAACAAGGTACATAAGGTTCTATTAACAACCTCAGTTTGTCCATTTGTCTATGGATGACAAGTAGTAGAATAAAGTAATTTAGTACCCAACTTTTCCCACAGACCACACCAAAAATGGTTTAAAATTTTAGCATCTCTATCCCAAACAATAGACCTAGGAATACCATGCAATCTAACAATATCCCTAAGGGCCTGTTTGATTGGATGTTGATTAATAGAATGGAATGGAATGTAACAGAACATAATGGAACGGTTTATAATAGAATGGAATGTAATATAGTGAAACATTGTTTGGGAGGGATGGAAGTATTCATAATGTCATATAGTGAAATGTTGTTTGGAAGATGGATGGAATGAAATGTAATGTATAATAAATGACTATTATAACCCTTATATTAAAATGATTATTGCAGGAGGTTTATTATTTTATTATTAATTACATACAATGTATTATTAATTATATAAAAATATTATTATTAGTTATTTAATAAATTATATTATACTATATTAAAACTTATTTTATTTTATTCTATGTGATTTATATTTAAAAATAATTTATTTATATAGAAATATATACAAACAATTAAAGAATAAATTTTTAATATATTTTCTAGTTTTCATTAATAAAATTTATTAATTTTTTCTTTTAGTATTAATTATATAAAATTTATTATTAATTATATAAAAATATTATGATTAATTATTTAATAAATTTATTATATTAAAATTTATTTTATTTTATTCTATGTGATTTATAGATAATTTATTTTATTTATATTTATATAGAAATATATACAAACAATTAAAGAGTAATTTTTTATATATTTTCTATTTTCGTTAATTAAAAATTTTATTTTATTATTAACTAAATACATTTTATTATTAATAATATAAAATAATATTATTAATTATTTAATAAAATTTATTATGTTAAATATTATTCTATTCTATTTAATATAATATTATGACTCGGTCACAGTTAGTATTATGAAAAATTATTGAGGGTATATTAGGTAGTTTGTATTTATTAGTTTATGTTCCATCCTAAACCCCTCAATCGGAAGTTTCTTATTTTCACTGTTTACGATGTAATGGAACGTAACATGAAACCCTCCACTTCTATCCCATTCCATTCCATTCAATTATAAAACTTTTTTCCAAACAATGAAAGTGTGTTACGTTCCGTTCCATTTCATCCTCAACCCCTCAACCAAACAAAGCCTAAAGAATAAATTAGCAACAAGCATAGCATTATCAGTCTTATGATATGCAATGAAATGCACCATCTTACTAAATCAATAAACAAAGACAAAGATGTTATCATACCCCTTCTTTGTTCTAGGCAGTCCTAAAACAAAATCCATAGAAATATCAACCCAAGGTTCAGTAGGCACAGGTAAAAGGGTTAACAATCCATGGGATTTAACAATAGATTTTTCCTGTCTACATGCAAGCATTTGGCATATACACGCTCAACATCCTTATGCATACTAGGCCAGTAGAAATATTCATGCAAAATATCCAAGATTTTAGTAACCCAAAATGACCCATCAAACCACCACTATGGGCCTCATGCACAGATAAAGCACACAAAGAACAATTAGGCACACACAGTTGATTACTATGATACAAATATCCATCATGCCTATAAAATTTTTGGAATGCAACATGCTCACAAGCAGCATACACAGTAGCAAAATAATCATCAGAAGTATACATGTTCTTAAGGTGCCCAAATCCTAATAATTTAAAACTAAGAGTAGAAATTAAGGAATACCTCCCAGATAAAGCATCAGTTACCACATTTTCCTTCCCTTGCTTGTAATGTAGTATATACAGAAATGTCTCCAAAAACACCACCTAAGTGGCATGTCTCTTGCTCAGCTTACCCTGTCCCTTTAAGTGCTTTAGGGACTCATGATCCGTCTGAATGACAAACTCTCTGGGTTGAAAGTAATGTTGCCACACCTCCAGTGCTCTCACCATAGCATAAAGCTCCTTGTCATAGGTCGGATAATTGAGTTGTGTACCACTAAGTTTTTCACTGAAATAAGCTACTGGTTTGTTTTCCTGCAAAAAGCACAACACCTATTCCAACACCAGAAGCATCACATTCAACCTCAAAAGCTTTCTCAAAGTCAAGTAAACACAGAATAGGAGCAAAACACAATTTTTTTTTCAACAAATTAAATGCATGCTCTTGTTCCTCACCCCATGTAAACCCTTTCTTCTTCTTAACTATTTCAGTTAAAGGAGCAGCAATGGTAGAGAAATCTTTCATAAACTTCCTATAGAAACTAGCTAAGTCCATAAAAACTCATCACCTCACTGGCACTCTTAGGTATTGGCCATTCCTGAATAGTCTTCACCTTCTCCTCATCAACCTCAGCTCCCTTAAAACTGACTACAAACTCTAAGAAGACAAGCCTATCAATACAAAAAGTGCACTTTTTAAGGTTTGCATATAGTTTCTCCTGTCTCAATACATCCAAAACACATCTTACATGCATGACATGCTCATCAAGCTTAGTGCTATATATCAAGATGTTATCAAAGTAAATAACCACAAATTTTCTAAGAAATGCATGCAACACATGATTCATCAACCTCATAAAAGTGCTAGGTACTTAGTTAAACCAAAAGGCATAACTAACCACTCATGCTACCCATATTTAGTTTTGGAAGTAGTTTTCCATTCATCTTCTGGTTTTCATTCTAATATGGTGGTATCCACTTTTTAAATCAATTTTGTTAAAGATACATGCATCATACAATTCATCAAGCATATCATCTAACCTAGGAATAAGATGGTGATACTTTACAGTGATTTTGTTGACAACTCTATAATCTACACACATCCTCAGTTCCTATCTTTCTTCGGCACCAGCAACATAGGCACTGGACAAGGCCTCAAGTTCTCCCTCACATGCCCTTTCTCCAGTAACTCACCCACCTACTTTTGAAGCTCCTTTGTCTCCTCAGGATTACTTCTATAAGTTGGGCAATTCAGAATATGAGCTCCAGGCATAAAATCAATCTGGTGCTCTATGCCTCTTAAGGGTGGCAGTCCCTTAGGCATTTCCTCAGGAAAGATATCAATATAATCCTGCAAAAGAGAAGCAAAAACACTAGGCAAAGCCTCAAGAGAGTTAGTTTCAGAAACTAAACACTCTCTATATCTCACCACTACTAGTGCTCTCTTCTCTCCAGTTACTCTCCTCAAGTCTTTTCCTTTAGCAAACAAGCTCACTTTTCTCTCTTTCTTTTCTTTCTTCTTTTCTCTTCCTGAACTCTTCTCTCCTACACATCCTATTTCCTTTTCCTCACTTGTGCAATCACTCACCATTGGACCAAACTCATTTTTCTTTTAGGCCTCTTTTCTCTCTTCACTTTTTTTTCTCACTACCTGAACCGTCCTCACTTTTACTTACTTTTATTTGGTCCAGGTAAAATTCATGAGGAGATAAAGGTAGTAGAATGAAATTCTTACCCTTAAACTTAAAGGAGTATCTATTGGTATACCCATTATATGCTACCCTTTTGTCAAACTGCCAAGGTCTCCCAAGTAATATATAACTAGCCTCTATTAGTACCCCATCACACAATACCCCATCCTCATATCATCCTACTGAAAATGGCACTACAACCTACCTAGTCACGTTCACACCAACACTATCATTGAACCACTATAAATTGTACGGCTCTAGATGTTTCCTGCATATCAAACCCAATTTCTGTACCATAGTCCAACTAGCTGCATTAGTGTAACTACCCCATCAATGATCAAATTGCATACTTTTCTACCAACTAAACACCTTATATGAGAAAGATTCTCTCTCTAATCTATAACCTCATATGTGGCCTAGCACTCAGTACCCTCCTAACTACTAGTGCTTCTCTTGTAACAACTCTCTAAAA
>JANZXR010365590.1:0-19831 GCA_027575705.1 Erythroxylum echinodendron
TAAAGATAGTGAGGTCCGATAGAGGTGGTGAATATTATGGAAAATTTGATGAAAGTGGACAATGTCCAGGTCCATTTACAAAGTTTCTTTCCAGTCGAGGCATATGTGTACAATACACAATTCCTGGTACACCACAACAAAATGGTGTAGCTGAAAGGCAGGATCGTACTCTTATGGAAATGGTTAGGAGCATGTTAAGTCATAGTACTATATCTTTATCATTATGGATGCATGCACTAATGACTGCTGCGTATCTGCTAAATAGGATTCCTAGTAAGGCAGTTCCTAAGACACCTTATGAACTGTGGACAGGAAGAAAACCTAGTTTATGAAACCTTCACATTTGGGGTTGTCCGGTAGAAGTAAGGCTGTATAATCCATATGAAAAGAAACTTGATGTGAGAACCGTTTGTGGTTATTTCATCAGCTATCCCGAAAAGTCCAAAGAGTATAGATTTTATTGCCCTAACTATAGTACAAGAATAGTTGAGTCTGGTAATGCTCGGTTTATTGAAAATGGTCAAATCAGTGGGAGTGGAGAATAGCGAAAAGTGGATATTCACGAGAATCGTGTAGAACCTACTCTAAGTCGAGTAGAAACTACTACATCAAACGTGATCCCACCGATTGTTATTCCTTTTATTGCATCATAGATACACAACATATCGAAATAATAAGTTAATGATCCAGTTCCACCAATTGAACATATTCATGAAGAACCAGCTAATGATGTTCAAATTACAAATGATGAAGTGATAGCACATGAAGTAGCATTACGAAGGTCTGTAAGGCAAAGGAGACCAGCTATTTCAAGTGACTATAAAATTTATTCACTTGAACATGAATGTGAATTGAGCATTGATAAGGATCCAGTCTCGTTCAAACAAGCTATGGAATGTAACAATTTTGAAAAATGGTTCAATGCTATGAAAGAAGAGTTGAAATCAATGGATGACAACAAAGTCTGGGAATTAGTTAAGTTGCCAGAAGGTGCAAAGCAAGTGGGTTGTAAATGGGCCTTTAAGACCAAACATGACTCACAAGGCAATATTGAAAGGTATAAAGCCAGACTTGTTGCCAAAGGTTATACTCAAAATGATGGCATTGACTATAAAGAGACCTTCTCTCCGGTTTCAAAGAAGGACTCTTTAAGAATAGTTATGGCCCTGGTAGCTCATTATAATTTAGAGCTTCACCAAATGGACGTAAATATCGCCTTTCTAAATGGTTACTTGGAAGAAGAAGTGTATATAAATCAACCAGAAGGTTTTTAAACCATAGGAAAGGACAAGTTAGTGTGTAAATTAAAGAAGTCAATTTATAGACTGAAGCAGACTTCTCGATAATGGTATCTTAAGTTTAATGATACCATTACGTCTTATGGTTTTATAGAGAACAATATTGATCGGTGTATATATATAAAGGTCAATGAGAGCAAGTTCATTATATTAGTCCTATATGTTGACGATATCCTTCTTGCTGTGAATAATCTGGTTTTGTTACATGATGTAAACAATTTTCTTTCTAATAATTTTGAAATTAAAGATATGGGTGAGGCATCCTATGTGATAGGAATAGAACTATTCCGTGATAGATCACAAGGGTTATTAGAATTGTCTTAGAAAAGTTATATAGAGAAAATATTAGAAAGATTTAAAATAGAAAAGTGCTCCACAGGGATAGTTCCAATTCAAAAAGGGGAAACTTTTAGTAAAATGCAATGTCCACAAAATGATTTGAAAGGTAAGGAAATGGAGTCTGTTCCTTATACGTCAGTTGTTGGGAGCTTAATGTATGCTCAAACATGCACTCGGCCAGATATCAGTTTTACTGTTGGAATACTCAGCCGATATCAAAGTAATCCTGGAATAGATCACTGGAAAGCTACAAAGAAAGTCCTTAGATATTTACAAGGCACCAAGGACTATATGCTCACATATAGGAAATCAACCCATCTCGAAGTGATAGGTTACTCGGATTCAGACTATGCCGATTGTGTAGACTCACGAAAATCTACATTCGGTTATATGTTCTTATTAGCTGGAGGAGCAATTCCGTGGAAAAGTGGAAAGCAGTTTGTCATTGCTACTTCCACTATGGAGGCTGAATTTGTGGCGTGCTTTGAGGCCACGATTCATGGATTATGGTTACGGAACTTCATCTTAGGTCTTGGTCTTACCGACAATATTGCCAACTATCACTGGAGATATCCCCTATTGAATGTCTTGAAATCAATTTCCAACTGTTTATTAATTCAATTAAATGTTAGTTGTTAAGTTCCTTTTTCCAACTAGAAAGTAACAGAGAGCAAAGGTGTGTAGAGAAGACAATAATGACTACAAGAAAATTACTTATTAGCAATGGACAATTTCCAACGAAAATTGAACTGTTGAAAACCAACGAAAATTGAACTGTTGAAAATTACAGACAAAAAATCATGTTCCGCCGTCAATAAAATTGTCGAGAAATTTTCGATTTGCGATGGAAAAAATATCCATCAGTAAATATGGAAGGAAATCATCCTAACAAATTTTCTGATGGAATCTAGTGACGGTACATAAGGATGTCAATAGGTCGGCCCGTAATTTATTTTTTAAAATAAAATACTTCTAAAACAACATTGTTTTAGAAGTAATGGTCAGGCCACAGTCACATTGTTTTAGAAGTAATGGTCAGGCCACAGTCCGAGCTGGTATTGACATTCCTAACAATATGAAATGTCTGTTGGTAATAAAGCAGGAATGTTTGGTGGAGTAAACAATGTTAGAGTCTACAGACGGATTTTTTTTTGGTAAATTTTAGTCGTAAATGTCGTCGTTTGCTTTTAGTTAAGTGTCTTAAAAAAATGAAAATGATGTCATTTGGTTTAACATCAAACACCGTCGTTTTCGTTTAACCTAAATCTACCGCAGCTTCCTTGCCCCCCATTTCCCCTCATCCATCGCAGACCCATTTTTTTCTCTATTTTGTCATTGTCGTCCGACCAAAACTCTCGTCGTCCCACCGTGCCTCCTCGTCATCCCACCATATGTCATCGTCGTGCCGCCATGCATCATCAGTGTGCCATCGTCCTCGGCGAGCTAGCGTCATCATTTCTGTCGCAATCGAAAGCCATCGCGCATCGTGCCACCACACCTCGTCGTCGCTCGTTCTCGCCGTCATCATCACATCTACTTCAGGTATTGTATAATCATCTCTCGTGCACCACACCTCATCGCCGTTATGGTCCTTTAAATCTATAGGTTGGTTACGATGTCGTTAATTTGGTTCTGTAATTATAGAGTTGGTTCTTTAAATGTTAATAGTGAAATTATTAAACTTCTTTGTTAGATACCTTTTAGTTTTCATTTCGAATGAAGTCCATTTTTAAATATGGAGTTAGTTATGTTTTTGAATGTTGGACGGTATGTTTTCAATCTTCATTTCATTTGACATAATTTTTTTGTCTATTGAATTAAGAATAACTATGTAATTAGTAATTAAGATTTTTATGTTTAAAAATCTCTCTCATGTCTTGCATTTAATTCGATTGATAAAATGAAATTCAATATGTAATTTAGAGGAAAATTCATTCTTTAGTTCTTTTCCTACTACTATTTCTAATAAATAGTATTAGTGCAACCCTTATAAGAAAATGTGAGCTTTATTTGTGAGTGAATTATTGAGCTTAAACACTTGATTCTTGTGACATCAAATTTGCTTATATCTTTGACTTTCATTTCATTTATCAATACTCATAGTAATAAAAGATTTTAATCTGTACTTGTAATGGATCGAGTTTGATTAAATGTTTGAAAGTCTGAGCTTAAATTTAATTGAAATTAAACATTTAATTTAATTTTGCTATACTAATATTAAATTAGTTCAATTTAAACTTAATTATTTTTCATAATTTATTAGGTTTAAAAACTATATTTAAAACTAGTGTGACCATATATATGCATACTTAGTAATGGAAAAGGAGTTAATTGGTTGTGAACTCTCATCCACAGGTATTATAATATGATTTTACACTTTTCATATATTAATCTCTTTATGTCCAATTTTTTTAAATGGTAAACATAGTATGATATTGTTGTACAGTTTAAAAGAAAATATTACGTGATAAAATTACGTTAGCATGGACTATTAGTAGACAAGATATAAAATTAAAATTTTTCTAATTTAATTGTCAAAACAAGTGGGGGAAGAGATATTTTAATAAAAGAAGATTATTGGACACAACTTCTTAATTAAAATTGCATCACATATATTAATGAAACTAAAGAAAAACGAGAGCACAACTTGTCAATTGTTTCATAGAAATCAGAAAAGGAAGATCCCTATAATTGAAATTTTTGTATATCTTACTTTTATTGCAAAGTTCTTAAACTTGAGTGGGTTAGATTGCAATTAAGAAGGAGATGAGGAGCAAAAATGAAAGAAAACAAAAAAATAGGACACTTGAATTTATAAGAGGGAGACGAGTGTGAAAAATGTGAAAATGAGGGGCAAAAATAGGAATAGGACTTTATAACATTAGAAAAAGAAAAGGTTGGTATTTTAAACAGCCCATAGGCAGTGCAGGCAATGGCCCTTGGTTTTCCTTTTCCCTCTGGTGAACCAGCTATATTTCTCTTTCAACTTTGTGCAAAAAAGAGCTTAATGGATTTGAATTTTGAAATTCTTAAATTGATGTTCACGATGTATTTGTTTTATCTTACATACATTTAAAGATGAAGCAGATTTTTATGTAGGTTGTAGTCCTTTTCAAATAGTGGTACATTCCCACCAGTTAACTAATATGAAATATTTTTCTCGCAGACCCTATTTTGTGCTGAAGAGCATCGCTTATCCTTCTTCTTTATAGTCTATAGTTGTCTGTCCATCCAAGTAAGTCGTCCAACGAATATCTACCATATATGTTTCTTTAATGATACATTAATTAGATGAGTTTTGTGTGAATGCAAAGGAGACCTTGATTTTGTGTTGTTGTTTAGAATATTCTTATAATCATTGATGAGTTTTTATGTTCTTCTTTAATAGTCTAACTATTTATGTTTGGGTTATGTTTGAATCATTGATGAGTAGATGTATGATTATATAAGCATTTACTGTATGTAGAATGAGTTTGAGAAATTATGGATCATTTGACGCATAATAAACCCTAGGATAGTATATAAACTGAAAACCCATAATGCAGCTCTCATAAAGCTTATCGGTGAAAAATTCCACGAGCCTAGAAGTCACAACAAGAACTTGCCTTCTTAATTCATAGGTGTAACCACATACCATAGTTTTGAAATCAATTGTAGGTGATTAATTTAATTGATTAATACTTCAACTTTAATGTGATTAATGCAAACTTAGTATTTCCACAAGAAATTCATATGTTTTATAGATAAGATAGTTGTTTCCATAAAAAAACCCTAAGACGGTATATAGGCTGGAAACCTATGATATAGCTCCTATGAGGTTTATCGTTGAAAAATTTCACGAGCCTAGGAGTCACAGCAAGAACTTGCTTTCTTGATTCATAGGTGTAAATAATGCCACGTACCATAGTATTGAAATCAATTGTAGGTGATTAATTCAAACATAAATACTTCAACTTCAATGTGATTATTAACACAAGAAATCCATACGTTTAATAGACAAGACAGTTCTTTGCATAATAAACCCCTATGACGGTATATAGGATAGAAACCCGTGATGCAGCTCCTGTGAGGCTTATCGGTGAAAAATTCCATGAGCCTAGGAATCACAACAAGAACTTGCTTTTGATTTACAGATGTAAACAATGCATGTACCATAGGGGATGTTTGCTTTCTTGATTCACAGATATAAACAATGCCACGTATCAATTATAGGTAATTAATTCGATCGATTAATACTTAGGGGATGTTGTGTAAAGTTTAGATGTTTTGTAAACTTAGGGGACATAAAGGATACTAACTATGAAATCACTCTTTTAAATTAACAATTTTTCATAAATGAGTAATGATGATAGATTTTGGATGTATAGACGATTAACACCTGATGGTTTCATTAATCCTGAGTTTGTTGAGGGAGTTGAAGTTTTTATTCATTATACATGTTCTCATCCTACATATATGGATAGTCCAATGATCATATGTCCATGTAAAAAGTGCAAACACATTCATTTCTAGATGATTAACACCTGATGGTTTCATTAATCTTGAGTTTCTTGACAGAGTTGAAGCTTTTATTCATTACACATATTCTCAACCTGCATATATGGATAGCCTAAAGATCAGATGTCTATGTAAAAAGTGCAAACACATTTGTTTCCTTCCTATTGATGAACTAAATGGGCATTTGCTGAGAAAAGAGTTTGTCCCAAATTATTTTGAGTGGACAAGACATGGAGAGCCATTGATTTGTAGAACCTCAAGGGGTAATGAAGTACACTCGTCAATAAATGTAAATGAGTTTAAAGGGGGATTGGATTTAGAACAGACAATATGGATATAAATGAAAATCTTTACATGCAAATATTTTGTGATGAAGTTATACCTTTCAAAAAATATAGAAAATCTTAAAAAAGAACTAAACCCATAAGCAAAACAAGTTTTTTACTTACTATACTCAGCTAATCAAGAATTATGGCCAAATTATGAGACAATGACTCAGTTGTCTTCAATTGCTTGAATATTGAACATGAAGTCTGAAGGGCATATTTCTGATCGTAGTTTTGATAAAATTCTTGGATAGAATAATGAACCATTACCTTTTGATCATACAATGGTTGATAGTTTTTACAATATGAAGAAACTTATTAACGGTCTTGGTTTGCCTGTTGAAAAGATTGATTGTTGCAAATTGGAATGTATGATGTATTGGGGAGATGATGTGGAATTACAAGAGTGCAAATTTTGTGGTCAATATAGGTTCAAGCCTAGAAAGCATTCTATGAAACAGAAAACAGTACCCTGAAAGTGGATGTATTATTTCCCGCTAACTCCGAGACTTCAAAGATTATATGCTTTTGATGTTACTGCATCTCACATAAGATGGTGTAATGAACACAAATAGGAAAATTGAATAATGAGTCATCCATTAGATGCTCTATCATGGAAACATTTTAATAACACTTATTATAAGTTTGCATCTGAAAGTCAAAATGTCATTTTAGGATTGTCAATGGCTAGATTTTAACCTTTTGGTCAATCTAGCCAACAATATTCATCATGGCCAATCATAATTACTCCTTATAATTTGCCTCTATAGATGTGTATGAATGAGGCATACTTGTTCGTGACATCGATTATGCTAGGACCTACAAATCCAAAGAATAAAATTGATGTATTCTTACAACCATTGATATTTGAATTATAGCATCTTTGGGAATATGGTGTTGAGATATATGATGTGTCTCTGAAATAAAATTTTATGTTGAGAGAAACTTTGATATGGACCATTAGTGATTTTTCGACATATGCTATGTTGTCTAGATTGGAGAATAGGGAAATTGGCTTATCCTTATTATAGCAATGATTCTGATGCATTTTATCTTCCAAACAGGGGCAAAACATGTTGGTTTGACAACCACAAAAAATTTCTTCCTCCAAATCATCCATTTAGATGAAATAAACAAAATTTCATTAAGAATAGGATGGTACAAACACCTCCTCCCTCTCACAAAGCTAGTGAAGAGACATTGTAGGAGATTAATGAATTAGGGTTACTGAAAGTTATATAATTTTAAGCTGATGAAGTTAATACAAGCATTAGTAAAAACTTTGGTTGGAGAAAACAAACCATCTTTTAGGATTTTCCATATTATAAAACTAATTTGATATGTCATAATCTAGATGTGATGCATATTGAAAAAAATTTTTTGACAAGTTGTTCAATACTATAACGAACATTGAAGGGAGGACAAAAGACAATGCAAAATCTCGAGTTGATTTAAACTTTTTTTAAAAGGAATGAGTTACATAAAGATCTTCAAACCAATAAATATCCAAAAGCATGTTACACTTAAGATAAAAACAAAAGGAAATTTTGTGTAAATGGTTGAAAAGTCTAAAGTTTTTCGATGGTTATGTTTCAAACTTGGCAAGGTATATAGACATGAGAAAGTACAAATTATTTAGGATGAAAAGTTATGATTGTCATGTGTTTATACAAAGGCTAATTCTAATTGCATTTTATGAGTTGCTACCAAATAAGGTTTGGTAAGTTATAACATAATTAAGTTTGATTTTCAAAAACTTAACATCATTTGAAATCAAGTTGGCTGAAATGGAAAAACTAGAAAAGAAAATTATAGTAATTTTTTGCAAATTAGATGGGATTTTCCCTACAAGCTTTTTCAACTAGATGGATCATCTACCTGTGTATTTAGAACACAAGGCTAAACTTGTTGACCCAGTTTAATATCGATGGATGTATCTGTTTAAAAGGTAATTCAACAAAAATGATTGTAATTGAAGTAATAATATGTTTTAATAATTAATTATAATAACCCTATTTGCTAATATAGGTATTTTCATTACTTGAAGAAAAATGTCAAAAACAAGGCTAGAGTTGAAGGTTCGATATGTAATGCTTATTTAGTGGAAGAAGCTAGTACAGTTTGTTCACATTATTTTCAGCCGCATGTTCACACAAGAGAAAGAAAAGTTCCTCGTAATGAGGAAAGGGGAGGAACGAGTGATGCTAATGGTAACTTATCCATTTTCACAAATCCTGGACGAACATATGAACGTTCAACAAGAAGAATGTTAACAGAGGAAGAATTGAGGTTGCCTATGGTTACATTTTATTGAATTGTTAAGAGGTTCAACCTTTCATGCAGTAAGTTGAAATCGATTATTTGGGTTTTGAAATTTAGTATTATTCAAAACTGAAATATATAATAATGTTTTTAGATTATACGAGGAATGGTTACATGAGCTAATACCTGATAAAACACAGGATGATATCAATAAAGAAGTTAGAAGACACTTTCCTCGATGGTTCAAGAAATATATAAGTTTTCACTTACAATTACTAAAATAATTGAATTATAAGATTAATGTTCAAATGACATTATACCATTTAATATGATAATTTTTTGTATAGGTCTTAGAAAATCCAACAGAGAATAAGTTTATATGTGATCTTGCTAAAGGACCTTTGCAAATTGTTAAATTGTATCTAGTGTATTTCGCTAATATATACAAATATCATATGGAATATCATGGTTATAGCTGGCAATAGTAAATAGTGGAGTTTGCATATAGGGAAAATTGATGGATTACTATAGTAAAATTATTGAGATACTTAAAATTAAATATCCTGCATTGCTAATAAAGCGAAATGTGATATTTAAGTGTGATTAGTTTGATCTAACTCCAAATGTTGGCATAAATGTGCATAGCCGATACAATCTAGCTGAAATCAAGCTAAGAAGATTTAGACAATTTGAACTGTTCGTATTGGCAATATAAGTGATCCAGGTGTATTATGTCTCTTTTCCTAGCTTACGATGAGATAAGTTAGATTGGTTAGCCATTTGCAAAGTTAAACCTAAAGGTATTTTTAAATCTCATGGAAAAAGAGAACAGAGAATTGAAAGTGAAGCATTTCAGGAAGATGTTTATGAAATAAATGCATCTGTTACATATGACGAGAATGAACCTTTGGAGGATCCAAATAATGAATATGTTAAAATTTCATCTGGAGAGGATGAGAAGGGCGAGAGATCTTAAGAGGAACCTGAGTTTGATTCTAGTTCTTTTGAAAAAGAAGATGATGATTTTGATTTACAATTAAGTGCTGATAGAGATTAATTTGTGTTTGTAATAGAATATTACATTCAACAAATCAATTATTTCCTTTTCAATATATTGTGTGAAATATTTAATTGAAATTGTTATATTTCTGGAATATTCAACCAAATATGAATTTCAAGTTGAAATATGCCACCAAAGAAAAAACAGGATATAATGCGACCAAGGTTCAGACCACGATTTAGAGTCAGTTATTGTCCAAGTGAAGCATCACATTTTGCAGCTAAAATCGAATCAGATATTATACGTCTAGCTACTACACTTGCAGATGAGGTATCACCTTCCATACCTACTGTTATACCATCCACCACCCCTATACCGACAGAGATATCAGGGGTAAACGATATGGATGAAGGAGGCGGCCTCTAGCCTAGAACTGAGAAAGCTGATGGAAGAACTTACATCACAATTGTCAACAATCTATAATTGAAAATACATGAAACACCATATGTTTATAATTAAGTTATAGGTTTAAATTTAAAAAATGGTATAAAATTAATTGTTTTTATATTAGGTTGATTCTGTTTGGACTGTTTTCAAGAAACATACCATCCAAATTCAAGGAGAAGATTGATCTTGAGGGTTATATATAAAAGAATATCTCTCAGGTGACAAAGGAATTTTAATATCAGAAGTTTGAGGTACAAAAAATATTTTTTTATTTTTAATTAATTTTTATACATTAATTAGATAAATATTATTACATTATAAGTACTTATCACATGTTTTTCCTTTTGTTTCACAAAGAATTTTTTTGAGATTCTAAATTTGATCTGGTCATTCATAAAGTACGGTAGAGACCAGCTCGTACAAATTATCAAGACTTTGTTGGTACGATATGCAAGACTAGTGTACGACTGCCTTATATTTTTGAACAAATATGGAGTCGTTGAAAGTAGTATTAGACATCACCCAAGGCAATGTCCATTTCAGAGCATAATTCTACCAACAGATGTGGAGAATTGGGGAGAGAGTCTTTCTATACATACTAGAGGATCTATTACCCACCACGAGCATACAGAGAGACTTATAAGTATCTACACTTTACATTTATATTTTGATTTTTCTGTGGTATATTTCAATTTAATTTGATGTGTGAATTTTGGAATGAAAATATATGTATTATGAAGAATGATAATTTCGTATTAATTATAAATACTTATTATGTAAAAAATAATTTTTTATTATCAATTAACTTTCTGTTTTAACAAATTAAATTTAGAAACAAATCAAAATTTTATCAACAGATAACTCATAACTGTATAAATTATGCATCAACCATAAGATCATCAAATAAATTAAATGTAGGGAAATTTTAAAAAGCAGTTGTAGTAAATTTACCGACGGAAAAACAAAGTTCATTAGTAAAATCTATTCGATTTACCGATGGATAACTAATAACCGTAAAAAATGTTGTCATTAACTTATCGACAGAATAACCACTTCTGTCGATTTTACCAACTAAAACAATAACCGTCGGTATATTCACCAACGGTAATACAAAATACATTTTGTGATTCGTCATAAATTATTACCTATGATCATTTCTCCGAAGCCATAATTCTTCAATAAATTTTGTTGCTAACTTAGCTTAAAAACAGAATATGTAAGTTTTTTTTTTGTAATTTCTGTCACTAAACTTCATTTTTCTTATAGTGAATTAAGGCAAACAAAGCTTCAAGATAGAATAAAACATAAAATTTACTAGGATTTAAAACATGTTATTTAAACTTTTAAGGGTATAAGGAATACAGATAACAATATAAAGGCCAAAGATAAAAAAAAAAAGCATAAAGATAGATGCCTAAATTTTAATTTTGTATAGCATAGAGCATCTCACAATTTAAAAGGTAAATCCAAGTTCATAATAATAGAGTTGAACAGTGTAAGATATTCCCAAATACCGGTCAAATGAGCATGGCCATAAATTTAAACAAATAATGCAACACAAAGGGCACAACCTTTACAACAGTCCACAGTTATAGAGAAGAGCACATGCATGTAATTAACTAGCCTGATGGATTTTAAAGGCTAATTAGAACGGAAAACAAAAGAAGGAAAAAGTTCATATAAATACAAACTATTTGGCGAGATATGAATAACCAACAGAAGAAATCAACTAGTCAGCTAATAATTATATCCTATTAGGTCATCAAAACAAGTATTAGAACAAAGCAAAAATGTATGGATTGTGAATGAGGACAAGGTAAACGCTTTATATAAGACGAAAAGATGCCAACTTTTATGGCTATCTAAGATAGGACAAGAGAGAGCGAAGGGGGAGTTTTGGGGTTTCAATATGGCATAGATATTAAGACAGTCGTCGATGAGTTTGAAACACAATTGAGCTTTTTACACTACTAACTGGCAGCGGCAATCTTTTGCTTTATAGTCAAGACATACAAGAGTTATGTATATTAGGGTTACAACAGATTGAGTCAACTACTTACAATTGGTAAGGAGGTTTAGTAGGAGTAAATCATTCTATATGGAATATGCTAGGGAATCTGCTTAATATCCTTATTACTCCCCCTCAAGTTGAAAGTGGGAGCCATTTTCAACTTGTCCCTTAAAAGAAGAAAACGACCTTTTCCAATTGGTCAACACATCTTTGGTAGAAATATAACATATAAAGAGGCGACCTTTAGCAATCAAATCGCAGATGAAGTGGAACTCGATCTCTAGATGTTTAGATGGAGAGTGAAAGATAGGATTTGTCATCAAATGCGTTGCTCCCAAATTATCATACTTGAGAAAGAGAAAGAGAAACCTAAATTTTGCGTAACAGCAAAAAGAGCCACTGGAGCTCACTCGTGGCAGTGGCAAGTACACGATACTCAACCTCAATAGATGAGAGAGAAACTGCCCGCTGTTTGTAAAAGGACCAAGAGATTAAGTTCAGCAAAAATGGCAAATCTTATTGTTGACTTGCGGTCTTCAGGAGAACTGCCCCAATCTACATCAAAATAGGCAAGAAGAGCCAAAAAAGAGGAAGGTTGAATAAGTAACCCATGTTGGGAAGTGCCAAGAAGATAATGCAGGATGCGTTTAACTTGCTTCCAATGGAGAAGAGTGGGTTCATGATTGTACTGCACAACTCTGTCGACTGCAAATGCAATATCCGGGTGAGTGATGCCAAGATATTGGAGACTGCCGACAACTCGTCGATAGATGGAACCTTCAGCGAAAGATTCTGAGGAGTCTTATAACTATGAGAGAAGAAGGATCAGACAAAGAGCTGATAGGCTTGGCGTCCAACATTTTAGTAGTGGCAAGAAGGTCCCGGATGTACCTGTGTTAAGTGAGTAATAATCCGCGAGGAGTGGGAGTTGCTTCAACACCAAGGAAATAGTGGAGAGAGCCAAGGACTTTGATGGCAAACCGAGCCTGCAAAAAGGAGAGAACATCCGAAACCAGGGGGGAATCACTACCAGTAAGGATGATATCATCAACATACACAAGACAAAAGAGATTAGAACGACCATGAGAAAAATAAAAAAGAGAGGGATCCGTGTGGGAGGAGGACAAACTGTAGGTTGTTAGGGCTTGTTTGAGACAGTTGAACCAATTGCGAAAAGCTTGCTTGAGTTCGTAAAGAGACTTACGAAGAAGGCAAACAAGATGAGGTTTTTGCTTGTCAAAAAAATCAAAAGATTGCTCCATATAAACCTGTTCATCAAGAGAACCATGAAGGAAAGGATTAGAGACATCAAGTTGTTTAAAAGTCCAACCTTTACTAATAGTAATGGTAAGAATTAAGCGAATGGTGGCGGGATGTATAACGGGACTACAAGTTTCTATATAATCAACACCAGGATGCTGATGGAACCCTTTGGCGACTAGTCAAGCTTTTTAGTGAGCTACGGAGCCATCCAGATTTTGCTTGGTACGAAAGACCTATTGTAACCAATCAGGTTGGTGGCTTGTATGGTAGGGACAAGATCCCAAGTCTTGTTGGTGAGAAGACAATTGTACTCCTCAAGCATAGCTTGTCGTCAATACAGGCTGCGAGCTGCTTATTGGTGCGTGATCGGTGTGGGCTCGAGTGTGAAGGAGGGAGGGACAGAAATAGCTGCTTCAAAAACACTTGGTGGAGGGAGAGAATTCATTTTGGACCGTGTAACCAGCAAATGAGTAGACGTGGGCTGGTGTTGTAAGGAAGAAGATGTAAGATCAACTTCTAAATTAATCGAAGGAAAAGTATCATGAACAAAGATATCATGCAAAAGTAAATTAGAAAAGGAAGGGGATTGTGCTGGTTAGAGGACGGGGGACTTGTCTGTCGATGGAGTGACATGGGATGGTGAAGAGTATGTAGACAATGAGGGAGGCAGAGCATTGACTGGTGTGGAAGACAAAATAGGAGCAGCTTGGGTTGAAGAAGAAGGTGCAGTTGGTGGTGTAGGAGCAAGAGCGTGCGATAGACATAAGGGAGAGGTGGAAGTGTGGCACGGTTCAGTTGAAAGTGAGGATGGCAGTTCAGTTGGTAGTGCAGAGAGGGATGTTGCAAAGGGAAAACAATTTTCGTCAAAAAATAATGTGACGAGAAACATAGACCTATTATTTGAAAAATCAAAACAACGATATCCCTTATGAAGTTTACTATAGCCCATGAAAACACACTTGACTGAAAGTGATTGTAATTTATTTGGTGCATGGTGTCGTAGAAAGGATAACAAAGACACCTAAAGGTTTTAAGAAAAGTGTAATCAGGCTTAGCATGAAATAAAATTTCAAAAGGAGATTTATGATTCAATAAGGGAGTGGGAAGCCTGTTGATGACGTAGTTGGAGTAGTGGACGGCAAACGGCCAATGCTCAAGAGGCACAGATGTCGTACTAAGTAAGGAATGAACCGTCTCAATGATGTGGCGATGCTTTCGTTCAGCACAGCCATTTTGGTCCGGCATGTAGGGGTAGGACACACGATGAGAAATCCCATTGTCTTCAAGGTACTATCGTATGGCTTGATATTCGCCACCCCAATCTGATTGAAAACATTTGATTTTGCAATTAAAGAAATGTTCAACAAAGTGATGAAACCTAATTAAAAAAAACTTGTTAGTTCATACTTGAAGCGAACGAAATAAATCCAACTCTATTTCCTAAAATGATCATAAAAAAGAATATAGTATTTTCTTCCATCAACTGATTCATAGGGAGATGGCCCCCTAGAGATCACTACAGATTAATTCCAATTGAGCATTAACTTTATGTGGAGATAAAGAAAATGGTAGCTTATGAACTTTGCTAATAGAACAATCATGACATAAATGTTTGTCTGACTTAACAAAAGATAGCTGATTATTCCTAAGAACTTCATGAACTATGTTATTATTAGCATAACCCAAACGTTGAAGCCAAGTTGAAAAGGCAACAAAAGTACGAGCTTGCAAGAATTATGGCATGATTGAGAGAGGCAGTGAGTAAACAGCATCCTTATTCGTGCCTTTACAGAGAGCCTGTCTTGTAGTCAAATCCTTCACAACAAAAGAATCGTTAAAGAACTCAACGGAAAGCGGATTGTGATTTGTGAGCACATTGACAGAGAGTAAGTTTTGATTAATAATAGGTACACATAACATATCTTTTAAAGCAACAGAGGCATTTTTTGACTGTGCAATTGAACGACCAACATGAGGGATAGGAAGAGATTTACCGTTACCAATCATTACTTCTTCGGTTCCATCATATTCCGTGTGAAGTGGGAGGTTGCTTAGATCCGAGGTAAGGCGATGAGTGGCCCCAGAATCCACCATCCATTATATTGAGGAACATGAGAGAGTAGATGCAGCAACGTTTGAAGCTGGGTGTTGCCGTATAAGGGCTGGATCTGTTGGGTAGTTGCGAGAAAAGTGTTTGATTCCTCCATAATTGTGACAAACAATTTTACGCATATCAGTATTAGGTGGGGACTGATTTGGCGGTCTACCTAGGATAAAATGGCCATCATTGTCCTGCGAGCCAACTTGGAGTGGCTGGCCACGGCCGCCACGACCTACACTGAAATCCCTGTGGCCTCTATGGGCACCAACGTTGGCTGAAGCATTAAGGGTATCATCGAGACAGTTGTCTCATTCAATCTGCACCTCTTCACTCAATAATAATCCATATAAATCATCAAAACTGATAGAGGTCAATCGTGCGTCTCGAACACGCACGAAGGGATGATAGGTAGGTCCAAGATCTTCCATGACATGACTAACTAAGTCATCTAGAGAGACGGGGCTACATAGAGCAGCCAATTGATCGGCCAAACCTTTGGCTCGATGAACATAAGCAGTGATCGAGTCGTTACCTCGTTGTAAACTAATTCACTTCCACTTCAGATGATTGATCTGTGCCTTCGAGCCAGATGCGTAGGCAGTGGCGAGATGATTCCAGACCTCCTAGGCAGGGGCTGCTCCGACTACTTGTTAAATCAAAGGATCGCTGATTGAACTCATGATCTAACTAAGTACAAGTTTATCCTTGCAAATCCAATTAGTGTAGAGAGGATTTGGTTGCCCATCAACCACGATAGTAAGTGAAAAATTGTAGGGGATTAATTAATTCGCAAACGTGCCACAAATTTTTTTGCCACCAATAAAATAAAAACAAGCTGAATCGAAATAAAAGAAACACCAAAATTTGGTAACGCAGTTCAGCACTCCTTGTCTACATCTGCGGGGCCCTCACTCAGCTTAATCACTTTCACGAAAGTACAATAGAATTATTCAAGACTTTACTGAGTCGACACCACTCAACCCTTGACACTATCACTCAACCTCACTTCCCGTGAAAGAATTTCACACCCAATAGTACGACCGACTCGTACTAACCTCGTTAGAGGATTAATCTATACCACTCTTAATCAAAGATAATTAATCAAATAATTAAGGAACAACTCAAGTCAATAAAATAACTAGAAACAAAACTGAAAACACTTGAGACAAAAGAAAAGAACAACTTCCCGAAAAGTTAAGCTCCGCTGAAATAAATCTGGAAGTTGTCGCTACAATACTGAGCTGACGCAGTTCACCATGGTTCACACACAAGACACATTAGTCAGCTGTATAAATTATCATGCGCCGTAAGCTTCTTTACCGTAGCTGCAAATCACTCTACCTTCACCACATTGCCGCACACACCCATTTAATTGCAAGACACCAAAAACCACATAAGTTCAATCACTGCCGCACCTTTTCTTTTTTTTTTTCTTTTAACACCCACTACACTTTTAAACACACTCACACACCCCACGTTGTTCAACTCTCCAATAAAACCTCACACATGTGGAGAGCGCAGACCACCCTCCAAAAGAACAACTATTACTTGAATCTTCACTTCAAAAAATTGCACCACACCCCATCTACCTTAGTGTCGCAGCCAGTAGTATTCACGGAGAAGCAGTACAAACAAAACACACTACCCAGTAACCTCTTCTAAGCCGAAAATCTACACCTTCATGATGGAATCTACACACCCGTATCTTCAACCAAGTAGACTTCCAAAATATCTAAGAAAATAATCTGATCTGCATATGTGTCTTCAACTAAGAAGACTTCCAAAATAACTAGGAAAATAACCTACAGATCTCTTTTTATCCATTTAAAACACAATCATCTCAATAATCAGTCCTACTTAAATCCAAATACAAGAGTTCCACTATATCTTATATGTCCAATTAAAATGCCAAAATTAAATAAAAGATATATGTAATATATCCTAACAGTAAGGGCTAGGCTGGAGTCGATGTGATTGTTCAAATTGTAGTTGCTTAGAAGATCAAATTGCATCTTCTAAGAGAGATAATTGGTAGAAGTCAATTTTTGGGATATTTGATGATTAGGAGGAGGGGCGAGAGGAAGGGCTAGGGTTCTGGCTGTGACGGCGAGTTGATTTTTAGTTGACATAACGAAGGGATTGGGATAAGAGAACAAGTGGGGTTGAAGGAAAGAGACACATAGGTGAATCCTGTGGAAGAAGAGAGGTTTGCTCGGTGAAGAGGCTTGGTGGCCCTGATACAATTAAACACAATTGAGCTTTTTACACTACCAACTGGCATTGGTAGTCTATTGCTTTATGGTCAAGACATACTGTATTAGGGTTACAATAGATTGGGTCAACTACTTACAATTGGTAAAGAGGATTAGTAGGAGTAAATCACTCTGTACAGAATACGCTAGGGAATCTACTTAATATCCTTATTAGAGTTTAGTTTTGGTTTCAAGGAAGTAAGTAGAAAAAAGTACAATGTAGTTTCATTTTATGCTTATGAATTCCGTTTGATTAGCTCCGTACCAAAAGGTAAAGAAAAGTCCATAATTTGTTTGATTTTGATAATGTACTAATACGGACTTGTATTAGTATAATTTTGAATAATTTTTTAAATTTATAAATAATTTTTAAATTTTTTTAAATTATTAAATAATTTTTCATTATATCATAGGAAAGAATTTTTTATTTTATAACTTATTCCAAAATTCTTTGTTTTGATTTATATGATAAGGCTTATGTTTTTATTTTAGAATTTGATTTTCATTAATAAATTAATTGAATTTATATATATATATAAAAATTTGCAAAAAATGTTTTAATTTAGATGTAAACTAAAAAAGTTATATCATTTTTATAATAATTTACAAAATAATGTTTGATAAGTGAATTATTTAATAAATTACTAAATAAGAATTATACCAAATGCTCAATCCAATGCATCTAATTCTATGTATATAATTTTCTTTCTGAGTTGCGATTCACTGATTCATCCGGTTAGAACAATCAATAAGTTTGTGAGCTATCATAACTCGTGTGGACTCTTTTTACATATAATAGTCAGTCCAAAGCTTTGGCCATATCTTAATCACCAGGATTCTCATAAACCCCAAACAAGAAAGAAAGCTTGACGAGTTAGTTCACCGGAGACAGTCTCCTGCAGGTACTGGTCTGGTTATTCTGGGCTCGACTTTGGGGAGCAGGATGTGAGAGAAAGCTGAATTAGGTCTCAGAATAAACTGTGTTTGAAGAAGATTAGACAACCTCACAGTTTCGTTCCAGAATATTTACTTGATTATGAGAAAACCTATTTGTCAGGTATGTAAAATTAGATTAAGAAGAACAGATCATAGAAGATGAAGCCGGCAGGTGGTCTGACGGTGGAGACGAGTGGTTCGATAGCGGACAATGGCTTAATGGTGGCTGACGACTACCTGCGTAAGAGAAGAAACAACAGACGAGGGGTGGGCTGGGTATGAGAGGAGAGAGAGAAACAGAAGCGGAGTAAGATATTTGGGGCAAGTCCCTGATATTTTTAAGGAATTTGGCTGGTATTTTGAATATCGGCTACTACCGATATTCACTGCCAAATTTTTTAGTTTCGTACTATTTTCGACTAATGCCAATATTCGATACCAAACTTTTGAGTTTTATACTATTTTTCAACTAGTAGTAGTGCGACAACTTTCAGCCGGCATCGCTTAACACACTACAAATCTTTAAATTCTCGATTTATTACAAATTTGTTTCTCAATTATTGGTTTGTACTAATAAAAAGTGAGGAGTCTGAATGTAAGATATTCCGCTAAAGTAGATGGCGGGTTTGGTACCACCCCGCCACAGTAATTAACGGGGTGAGCTATGTGTGCAACACTCCGCCAAATGGTTTGGCGGGGTGCAAACACGTCACCCCGCCACTCAATTTGGCGGGGTAACCTATCATGCCATTGGCAGGATGGCCGGCTTTTTACAGGGTGCAGAAATCTGCACCTTGCATTATTCTCTCTTTTTCAAAGAGCCAGCAAATGCTTCTTCATTCGGTAAGCATTCGGTCTTTGTTAACTCGCCAAGTTTTTCTCTTCGTTTCAGGTCCTCGCTCCTCTCCTCTCTGGTTTTGCTTCTTTAAGAAGTGTACGCGTTCGGCTGGTTTTGCTTGTTCATTTCTTGTGGCATAGACGTTCTGTAGCTATCTCATTTTAAACAGGTTTATATTAAATTATTTTAATTATTTGTAATATTGATTTATTGTAGATATGTTATTTTTTATATTAGATATTTGTGATATGAATTTTTAAG